>VWYH01006860.1:366328-508189 GCA_013399365.1 Pampusana beccarii | reverse complement strand
AAAAAAAAAAAAATAATCAGTAAAGCCTAAGGGAAAATTCTAGCTTTTCCTTGCCAATAAGGTGCTTGTTTTCTCAAAGACAAAAGCTTCTGTATATGTGGGATTTGATGAGCAGATAAGATAACAATGCATTAAGAAGAAAAAAAAATTGAGAACAAAGTCATGGTCTGAAGTTTCTGATGTTTCTGGAGTTTTTATTTTTTATGTCAGAATGTATTGTTCAAAATTCTTCTTATGTTGAATTTTGATGAAAGTTTACACCGGAACTGAGGGTCTTTTGGGAAACTGGATTTTGTGTTTAAATTAGCTGGTCAGTATTACACAAATACCAGCAAAAGTTGAAATAACTATTCAGTGAGCAGCAAATTAAAAGTATTCATAGTTATTAGAGACAGAAACATTAACATTTCATTTTGCTTTTCTTTTTAAAAGTAGTAATTAATTGGAAACAATTAGCATTAAATTACTCACCTGGCTTTAGTTATGACAGGTTTATTAAGTCATTATTAAGAGACTGAAAGGTGGCACATGTTGATTATGTTTAGATGTCATTCGTCTTTGTTTTTTCAAGCACTAAAAAGAAGCAGCTTGAGTCTTCTGACAGCCAAAAAAAAGCAGGTAAAAATTGATGGTGTGACTGAGTCAAAGGCATTTAAAGTCCCCAAACTATTAAATTTCAGTGGGAATTATAAGCTTAACTCCACAGAAACTCTTTGATAGTCCTTGATCAAAGTAGAAGTCAGCTCACCATTACTTTGCACATGTCTTGTCAGATGCACGGATTGGGATTTCAAAGCTGTTTCTGTATTTCGGATGATTAATTCAAATCCATACCTTAATATTTGTGGAAGTATATTTGGTTTTGTTTAGGGTTGGTTTGTTTTTCTTTGATCAGTTTTGAAACTTTATTTTTAATATGTCTCCATCTTAATAATTGAAAAACTTCAGACAACAAGTTTTGCATTCTCCTGCTAGGAGAGGAGAATGCAGAAAAGAGGACTTCAAATTGCAGTTATTAAATGAGACACCCAAAGGTCCTGCCATGTTTTTCTGCTGCTGGGCAGAGCCTCCTACTGTGAGGTCTTGAGTCATCTGCTGGGATCCTCTCTGCTGTGGTCTTACAGATAATAGAGAAAAGTAATGTAAAAGTTTCAGTTTCATCAAACATTTGAATTCCTAATGTTTACTGATGCTGGCCTTCTATTAGATGTCCTGCATAAACCACCTTTGTGGGTCATACAGATTTTAAGTCACATAAAAAAAAAAAATCCAACTGTTCAAAACCAAAAACAGTATAAAAGTCTTTCAGCACTGTAAAGAGATGTTATTTCACTCCCAATGTTGTATATATAAAGTACCTTTCAAGGACTATTAGTGCAGAGAACATTAAATAAACTGCAAGTAAATTTTGCTTATATTCTATTAATGTTAATCTTGTTTGTATTTTTCAGTTATATTTGATTAGTTCAGTAATTCATGCAGTATCTGCTATCATAGATATATTTTTAAAAATAAATATTTCATAACATGTAAGCACAAAGGCAATGTTACCTCGTGACGGGAGTAGGAAGGAATATTTATTTCTGTCTGGTTTTACTGTATTACAGCACTTGTATTCAAAGTGCAATAATTTAAAAGCACAGAGGTTTCTTGTGTAAATAAATCAATCTGGCTGAGAAACTGAAAGCAATTTTGAGGAATAGGGCACAAAAATAGGGTCCTTCTGCCTGAAAACCTTGAAATGAAAATGTTTTGTTATTCTCTTTAGGTAGATTTTTATTTTGCCTAGAAAGTGTGTTTGAAATGTCTTTTTTCCTTCTTACAGAGGAAGAGACAAAATGTGTACTGTTTCTCTGACTTTCTTTGCATGTTTACCTTTAAGGTTACTGTGATACACATAGCATATATAGGTTTTCAGGGTGTGTGTTTATATGGGTTGGGGTTTTTTGTTGTTTGTTTGTGGGTTGCGTGGAGGTTTTATTTGTGAGATGAAGAAGAATTGTGTCTCAAAGAAAGAAGTTCCAAGGTCTCAGCCTTAGCTCCAGGGAATTATTTGCTATCTAGCAGAATCTTATATTTCTAGCTGTCATCTTTGTGGCTAACTTATAATCTGTTCTAACTTAAACTTCCCAGAGCACCAAAAACTTTGATCTATTACTGTGGCTGGTGTAAATAAGTATAATTTTCTATGAAATGTGATCTATCAGATAGTGCCTAACTATGTCACCTCAAGGCTTGACCCATCTTCACTGTGACAGGCACGGTTAAGAATTTTAAGCATCTGGTTATAATTGAAGGAAAAGGAAAGCATTGGGAAAGAGAAGCATTCAACTTGTGCCAATGTGATGATGTGTTGTATTCCTACACATGAGGCAGGACTCATTACTGATGTTGCAGATGGAAAGTGACTTTTTTGTAAGCAAGATTTTTATGGATCTGGAGGTCTGCCTTGTTTCCCCAGCAATATGACATTTTTTTAACTAGTCTTTTTCTTTTGTCTTGCCCACATGCTTTAACAGTCTCAACTGCAGACATCCAGGAGAACTTAGCAGTGCTTTCTAATTGATCCTCCTTTTGGGACTTGCCTACATGAAAACTCACTTCCTTCCTGAAGGTGTGGTCCACTCTGCATTTGATGTGGCTCATATAAATAGTATTTCTTCCACTGGATTTGCCTGTTTTTTTAATAGAGTAGCTTGGGAACTTAGGTATCCCTAAGTTTCTACTAACTAAGGTTAGCTTTTTGCTGGCTCGTGTATGCTTGTGCAGCTGAGGGAGAAGAAAAAAATCAGTAGACTATGAAAAGAAAAATCATCTCTTAAATCTGAATTCCTATATCTGGAGACAATTGTGTTAGCCAGTAAAGATCTGAAATGTTGTCCCTTGAATACTGTATATTAGCAGTTTCGTGTCAAAATAATCATCAGTGTGAGCAAGAAGATTTCTCAGCTTGGCCTATATTTATCCTTGAGATTGGCTTTATTACCTGCTGTACCAGCTGCATTTCTATATTTCTCTGGTTCCTTTCCATCAGCAGAACACAGATTTTTCCCCATGCCTCAATGGCACCAGCGCTGGATGAAGCAGCAAACTGTCAGGCTTCAAGACATAGCAATTGCCGCTTTATTTTCATCTTTTTTTCTTTCCTTTTTTCTTTTTTCTTTTTTTTTTTTTTCCTTTTCCTCCCCCCCTTCCCCCCTTAGTAAGTTATTTTGTCAGCTATCACACGGTACCCTTTATTCTGACCACCACTTGCAGACCAAGTGCAGGGCTGGAAACTTGGGAGTACCTGAGCAGTGGCTTGGCCCCTGCTGAAACTGCAGGACAGACTCATGCCTGGGTGCTCACCACCCACTGCCAGGCACTTGCCTCCCCACCCCTGGAAGAGAAACATTTGTGGTCTGATTTCTGCCAAGCCTCTGTGTTTCGTATTCCTTGCAGCCTCTCTTATTTAGGCACTATGAATCTCTCTTTGTTTCTGCAGATGCAGAAGAGATAAAAATTGTTTTGGAGCATCAAAAATTGATCCCATGTGTGAAAGCTTTAGTATTCACCCTGCTACAGAGGATGGGCAATCAGCTCCTGTCTTGTTTTGAGGAGAGAAGGATTATGTGAATCTTCATCTATTATCCATAACCAAACTCCTCTAATTTTCTTCTGCTTTTTAGATTTTATTGTAGGCAATTATAAGATGCGAATGAAGTCACAGGTTGGCTTTGGGTCTCTGTGTTAGCAAGTACAGATGCAATGTAACTCAGTCCTGTTCACAGGTCTGGGTTTATTTTATACTGGGTAACTCAACTTGCATGTGTGAAATGCATAAGCCTTAGTCGTGTGACCTTTTTAATTATTTAGTTTTTGCATGTAAATTGGTTCTATGTCAGCCAAATACTGCTTTAATTAGAAAACAAAATATGCATCCTGGCACCTAATGTTTCATTTAGCTTGTTTAAGTAGTGTGTGGATTTGGAATTGGGCCAGATTGTTGATTCGGAGTGTATTTTTAATTGGATTATTGGTACGTAATAATTGATATATCACTGATCCATTATTAAAATATAGATGTGTTTGAAGCTGTTCTGACACATCCTAGTAGAGTTTAATCGAAATGTTTACCCCTATACAGCAGTATAGGCATTTCTTCTTTCCATGTTAAATAATAAAAACCAAATAATTTGATGTTATATTTTATATATATCTCCCTTTGTCAAAAATACATTTATGTTTTGCTTATATTTGAGATGTATCTTTGAGGGGTTTATGTATAAAGAAAGCTATTTTTTCCTCTCAACCTTGAGAATGGATATCCTCATTTTTGAAGTAGGAAGCTGAAATAAGGACTTTTTTTGGTTGGAAAGATTGGGAATATTTTTTTTGGTTTTGGAGTGTGCGCCCTTTGAAAACTGACAAATTGTTTCCACTTTTTTTTGGTCTTTTAGTTGGTTGTAAAGAGAAGTTACTATAAGATAAATCCATTCTTAATCAGAGAAAAGATCTCTTTCTATCTCTTAAAAACCAAGTTGCACTAAGAAGGGCCTTTGAGTAACAGCTTCAAATGATTTTTGAAAACGCACCTTTATTATGTCAACTGGACCCTCCTTTGTGACCCTTTCAAAAGGAGAATAGATTTAAGAAGCTGGATTTTTCCCTTCTGAAAAGGTACAGTGGTTAGTGTGGGGTTTTCTGTCTGCTCCCTGCCTCTCACCAGCACCTCTATACACATGTGTTCTTGTGTAGACCCTGCTGCGTGGGTGTATGTGGTAATTTGGGAGGAGGTGACTAGAAAAAGACCAAGACCTGAGCATTGCCCTGCTCAGTGGTGGCTTCCCTGGCAGCTCACAGTGGGGCTGCTGCGCCCCAAGACTCCCTGGTGCACCCAGAGCTGCGGGGCTCTGAGCTGCTGCTCTGCTCCTGCCCCAGCAGAGCCCACTGCACTGGGAGCTGCACCAGGTCATGGTCACCTCTCTCAGGATGCTACGTGCTCCTGGTTGCTCCTGTCTCTTGTTGGGTCAGTAATGTATAATTTGTGGGCCTGAAATCTGTGCAGAAAGCTGCTGGTGAAGGATAAAAGAATAATAAATGAAAATGTTGGGTGAGATCCTCCTTACTCTATCTGGACATACATTGCTTTGCTCTCAGCCTTTTTCTAGCTGTAAGCATCTCCCACCCCATAAAGCTTCTGCCTGTGCTCAGTTACCCTGCTTTGAACCAGCTGTGTTAGTGGATCTTTTGGAGGTTTCTGTTCCAAATAATTGCCAGGTCAGACCTAAGACGGTCTCTCTGTGAGAAGCGGCCTCTCTCTCAAATCCCTTTTCTCTGTGTTCTTATCTGGAAGGATGTAATCATGCACTGTCACTCAAAGCTGCTCTGTATTTTGGAGGCAGTAATGATATTTCACCACACTTCTTCAGTGACGTGCTGAATATTTTTTTTTTTTTACTAAAGTTAATGATAAAACTAAAACTGCTTTAAGCAGGCATTGCTTCCATTGTTACTTGCCTAGCCAGAATCAGATGGATTGGTGTTGGTGGTTTGTTTTTTTTTTTTTTTGCAAACAACTGTATAAATGTCAGCATACTTAAAGCACCTACAGTAGACTTTGGTTCCTCTTCTCCCAAAGAGATGAGATGAATGTGTGCTAAGGACTGGAGCCCAAGGGAACAGTAGTGTTGTGTGCTCTCCCCAGTGCAGCATTTAAATGCCAAACCAAAGTCTGAAAGCTTTTGGGCTGCTAAACTTTGAGCTGTGGATTGACCTATGTAATTGGAGAGAAAATGGATTTGTTTTGCATGACTTCAGTGACTGTTACGTTGATGTTCATCTGTACGCTTCTAAGAAGAAAAAAACATGCTGCTCATGCTGCTTTTACCGCTAGATAGGGGTTCACCTCAGGTGAGTGCCAGAGTAATGATCTTTCTGTGTTCCCATGAGTTTCCAGCTGGGATTGAACCACCCCCCCACTTTGCACTGCAGTGTCAGGAGTGGCCAAGGGTACGGAGGCAGACAAAACAGCATGCAACCCATCTGTCCCTCACTGGTCATCTTGTGGAAGGAATTTTTGTCAGATACTGTTGAAAATTTGAAAGGGTGAGGAAAGCGTTCTTGTTGTCCTTTTAGGCTGCTTAGATTTGAAACTTCTTCTCTTTTCAATCTTGCATATTTTGCAAACATTTTAGCTGTTGGCACCAACTATGTGTCTAGATCCTTTCAACCCCTCCATTGTTCATCTGAAATCTTACATGATTTGTGGGTTTAGGGTAAACTCCTTGTTTCCGCTTCCTAGACAAAATGTTTTTATTTGTACAAGTATCTGATCACAGAAATGAAGCCTCTTCAATGATTCCTATTCCTGAAGACTCAATCCCACTGCCTGCAAGGCAATGTTTCTGAGGGAAGGATGACAACATTTTTTTTTAGTCAAATATTATGACAGATTCATTCCAGAATAGCAGAAATTGTACTCTGCTTCTCTTACGAAGTTACCAGAGTCTTCTAGTTTGAGGCATATCTGAAACACCCATACTGTTGTAAATGTTAGTAGTGGAAGAGTTGGAGTTGTGGACCACCTCCCACACAGAAAGTAAAACCAAAGTGCTACCTCCATAGTTCGCTAACTTTTGTAACCTTCCTGTCCTGGCCAGGATAAAGACTCATGTCCTATCAGCCACGTAGTTTGACTCGGGTTTCCTTCAGCAACAGACAGTTCATAGCTGTTGTCTTCTCTATCCCAGTGCAGCTCTCTAAAAGCTGAAGCCATCTGTCTGCACACTGAGCACCCATGGGTACAAACTACTTGGTTGCGTCTCAAAGCAATAAATCCATTCCTTGTTTGAGGTGACAGATCAACCATTGTCAATGTGGTTCTTGAAATCACAATAATTGTTATAGGTGTCACAATTAGAATATAGCAAAGGTGACCCTCCAGGTCACTATTAAGTCACCATGAGAGCTGACTGTTAATTGAGAGATAGTATAGATATATATATTTTTTTTTTGAGTAAGCTTGCTGAGCAGATTTCCATGTTGGCTGTGATATCTGGGCGTTTATAGGATTCAAAGCCACAATTGGGGGTACTTTCACACAGTTTGAACTGTAAGAAAATGCAGCCATCCCTAGCATACAGATAGCCGGTGTAATATTATGAGTTACCATGGTTCTTAAACATGAAAAATCCAATTTCTCTCTAGACAGAAAAAAAAATGCCCTGAAAGAACAAATGGAGGTTTTGGCTTTTATTTTAGAAGGTGAAACAACGAAAATGTACCTGAGGCAGCTTTTGTTCACATATGGCATGGATTTGCTTATTCTTTTATCTGCAGTAGCGCTAATGGTCAATTTGAATCTGAGGTAATTTAAGAGTAAGGAAAGCCTTGGCAGCAACATCTCTAATCCAACTTGATATTTCTGGAGGGACCTATATTTTGCAAGAAAACTGTTTCCTGGAGAAGGGAACAGTTAACACCTAATACTCTGCTTATATTCCCAGATACTAATATTCTTATTATAACACTGCATGAGAAACTTAGGATTAAAAAAATCGCACCAGGATAATGCAGAGGAACAGATATAGTCAGTAGTGAGTGAAGCCACCAGCATGTTTTGGAAACACAAGGGCAGAAGACTGGATGGTTTTCTTTCCTGGAGAAAAATGTATTAACTCTCTGCTTTTATCAATTACGTTTTTCCTCTGGAAGAAAAAAGGCTCCCAACAATCTTGCCCCTCTCTCTGGAAGCGCCTGTGCCTGTTCATCAGCCAGGATTTACAGTCCTTGATAGATTCCCACCACCAGTGTGCTGTTTCTTAAATGAATCTTAAAGGGCTCATTTCCTTAGTTATATTCCCATCGTATTTAATTACACTTCCTGAAGAGAAGCCATTCTGTTTTATGTTTAACACTACTGTCTGGATGGGAAGTGAGAGGTAGATAGAGCTGGTAAAAAAATCTATTGCAATGAAGCTTTTTGTGACAGTAATGAAGCTGTGACATTACCACCATGATATCTGAAAAAATACATTTCTCCAGCAGAGTTTTATTTGGTTTTGTTCTTTGAAGATTTCAAACAAAACATTTCATTAAAAAAAAATAAATAGGAAGTAATGTGGGTTTTATGTTGTGTGTTTTGTGGGGTTTTTGTTGGTTTTTTTTGTTTTTGTTTTTTGTTAGGCTTGCTGCAAAATTTCTTCTGGTTCTAACTCCTTGTTTTCTGAAAAGCTTGAAATTACTTCAGTTTAGTTGAAATGAATATTCCTGTGAAACCAAAAGGAAACTTAGTGTTTGCTCTGATAGGGACTGTTTTTAACATGTTATTGCCAATAAGCAGGACAGTTAAAGGGAAGATAAATGATCCATGAGGTGCATCACCTCCAGGTCCCTTAGATACAGACCTCTCTGAATGGCGATTCAGAGTGAGGGGAGGGGTGAGGGAAAGCAGAAGTCTTTCTTGCCATTTCTGAAATAACCTGTTAAGACCCTTGCAACTGTTCTGTTCTTCTTTCGCTAAGGTGGTATCTTAGCCCTCTCTGTGCAAGCTAGTCATATTACTGCATATTACATCTTAAGTGTGTCTCAGCTGAGATACAAAGCCAAGCTTAGTGCAATAAACCTGTTATACTTTCATCTCTTCAGCGTGCTCAAAGGATTGCTGTTATATCATCACTACGTGTTGCTGCTCTTAGATGTAGAAATGGTTGAAAATGAGAGGTAAAAAGACCAAATTAGTTGCATACCTGTAGCAGTTGATATCAAAGAGACAAAATAAATTACAAAACTGTGGTCTTTATCAGTCTAATAGTCGTTTTGTAGCTTCCCCAGCAGCACATGCTCTTGCTTAATCTCAGCCCTAACACATATTGATCAACAAAATTATTTTTCAAGGTCATGCCTCTGGACAGAGCCTTGCACCAGAGATAAGCAGCACCTGCTTCTCAGGCGGAGCGATGTCTAAGATAGCCTGCGAGCACCGCTCCTGTAGCTGCTGTGAGGGCTGTGACCTGCCCGAGAGTGCCAGGAGTTTTTGGGTCACCCGAATACTTTCTGAGAGCAGTGCACCCCGCCCCCCTGGCTTTGTTAGTTTGAGCAGCATGGAGTAACCCAAGATTTATCTGAATTTAAAGGGACCATTTTGACTTCCACCCTGCCCCAAGTTACGTTTTTGTCTCTGTTCATTTTAATGTGAAATTCTGAGGGTGTTGTGTTTCTGGTTGTGTTTGTTTGGTTTGTTTTTTTGTTGCTTTTGTTTTGCTTCTTTTTCTCCTAACTGTATGTGAATTACTTGATCTTTTATAATCAGAAGATTTTATTTTTAAAGTTTTACAAGTATAGTGAACAATCTTTAAAATGAATGATGCCTACACAAAGTTTGTCTGGGAACACCTGTGTGGGTCTAATCACCACTTGAAGACTTCCCCCCAGTTAAAATGGGGGGCAAATCTAATTTTCTTAGAATACAGAGTATTTGGAATATTATTACAAAAAATGTTAGTTTGTTCTTGTATTGAGAGTTAACAATGGGATGGGAAAAAAAAGAAACTTTGAAATATCTTTTTTTGTCCAGTAACTATTCCTTCCAAATGAGAAAAACCCTGTTCGTATTAACACATACTGCAGTGATTTCTTTTTTTTTTTTTTTTTGCAACCATAGGTTGAAAAGACTCTTCCTAGTAAATAGTGGATACTTGATAATGGTAGCAAAAAACCCTCAGAATTTAGCTATTAAAGGTTAAGGTTTGGGAGTCACCCACGCACACTCTTTTGGGATGCTGCAAAATTTGCAGCCTTAAGTGTTTTATGTTTTCCTTGGAAAGCCAAAGTGATATCACCCACCTTTGCACTGAAAACATTTTGAAATGAGTCCAAGTTGCTTAAATTCTCTTCTGTTTGGTGAGGTCGATGCATAATGAAAATCTCAAGTTAACTATTTAAAAGGAAATGGACTAGGAAGACACCTGATGTATAGCATATTTTGTAAACTCTGATTGCTTCCTTTTGCAGTGAGGAACCAACTGCCCAATAAATGGCAGGGAGATACTTCAGTGTTACCATGTTATTTTTGGTGTAAAAGGATGGCAAAAAAATGGAGGTGTACCAAATTCAGTCTCTTTCAGAAACTGTCCTATTAGATTTTTGGGTTGGATATGGGCTTAATGTGCAAGTAGTGTGTTAAACTGATTGACAGCCCTATCTCTGAACAGCAACCTGTCTTCTGCGGTAAGCTGGTGCACCTCCAGTGATGCTGTAATTTGTGTTTGTCTGTACTGGATGTTAGCGTCTGCAACAACAAATGGAGTTGTTGGAGCCTTCTCAGAATCAGCTTATTTCCCTTCTGGATGCCTGTTCTCTGAACATCAGTAGATTTTATAAGCACACCTCCACTTATGTGTGGTGGAAAATCAGCTGACACATGATCCATTTATTTCTCTGGTGCAAAGAAATAATAGGTTGCAACTGGTTACCATTTTCTAATGATCTCTGTGCACTGAAAGAGTCATCAGCTTTGTTCCATGTAATTGCATTCTTTAAATGTGGCTATTTGTGGTAGATTATAGCTTGCAACTACAAATGCATTTGTGTAGACAGTAGATGAAGTCCATTGATTCTCCTTTTAGCCTTTCCCAAGCAGCTTTCCTGGTTTTAGTGCACTGACAGCTGGCTTACCTCCATGAGAGGAGATAGAAGTGATGTCTGAGGTGCACTTCAATTCCACAAAAATTATCTAGTTGTCTCAGCCTGATTCTTCTGTTTCTTGAGTTATATACTGATATAACTACAGAAACTTCAGCTTCCACTGTTATGAAATACTCCTTGGAAAGCTACAGAATAAGCAAGGAAGTCAATGCAAAATATTCAAGCATCCTTTCATTATACACTGCATATTTTATACAACACTTAAAATATGACATGTAAAAAAAGATAGAGCTCCTGTATTAGTCTAGAGAGTTGGGGAAAGTCTGTGCTGTCTTTGCTATAGACTGTATCATTCTAAAGTTAATGCTGGTCCTATTTTCAGTGCATCAGGTAGCTTATGAACCCAAAGAACAGAAGGTGCCATTTTTAACCTTTAGTTCTTAGGTGGCAGTATAGGCTAGTTAGCTATTTTTTTTTCCAATTTATTATAAGACTTGAGTGGTAATTCCAGTCTTCATGCTAGCTTAATCTTCAGTTCAGTGACTGTCAATTACTAACAGAAACACACTGATGCTGCTTTAGCAATTACGATCTCAAGGTCAAACAGAAATGAGAAGTGACCGCTCTTGTTTTCAAGGTGCTCAGGTCTGAGATGCGCAGGAGTCCATTCCAAACACTGATCTTGCTGCACTGAGAAAGAGCCATACCCTTCAAACTTTCCCAATATCTTAGTAACCATCTATCTCTTCTGGTCTACCTCTCCAATACTTGCTTAACTTGTATTTTCATTTTGGATTCTTTTAATGTACTAATAACTCTCACCTGTGTCTCAGAAAACGTTCTAGTTGGATGCCTCTGGATGGAAAACGTGGGTCTGTCTCATCCTGAGCAAACAGTGAAACTCTCCTCAAAAGTACCAGCAGAGTGTTTTTCACCTGTGTATGTGACTGTGATACACACACAGGGTATATTCAAAACATTGTGATCATGGTTATTCTTCATGTAAATGAAATTAGCTTTGTGGTTTTTGTTTTGTTTGGGGTTTTTTTGTTTGTTTTTGCTATAAAGTTCCTCTGAAAAGAGAGCAAAACACAAACCACAAAAAAGTCACACAAAAAAACATGAACAAAACCAACCAAACAAAAAAACCCACACCATATGTGTTGGGGGGGGCGATGCTTCCCATGTGGTGTCATGTTAAATAGCAGTTAACATTTCCTGACCTAGTGATGGTGCTGGATAAATGTGAGCTCCAGAACGCATTCCTACCCGCATTCCTGTGCAGCAGGGGTCAAATGATATACCTCATTTGAAAATGTCTTGCATAGAGGAAAGAGAAATTGGGCATCTGTCACATCTCACAGGAAAAAGATCCTCTCTTCTCATCACTGAAAAGTGGAGATTGCAAATTAAATCCCTATTTATTTATTTTCATGTGCCAAGAGGTGTTGACTCCCTGAAATCAGGCACCTCTCCACATATTCTGTGCCTTGTTCTATGATTAGTGATGACCTTTGCTCACAGCCAGGAGACTTGTCTTTACTCGGAAAGGGAGGCTAATTTTCTACAGCTCTAAAGCAGTGCTCCACTGAAAATCATCCCTATTTTTTGTGGAGCAGAACCAGTATCTCTGAAGGGCAAGACACTTGAGAATCCAGAGGAAACTCTCCTAGTGTCATCAAAAAGGAGAAACTCAAGGAGTGTGTCTGAGGATCTGCCAAATGTCAGACCCTTAGAGGGACGGGGGAGAAACCTAAAGAATGTGCTCAGTAATGCAGTGTGCTTGTGAACCACAAATCCTGTCTCTTGAAACCACAAGCCCTGGCTTCATTTTGTACCTTCACTTTCCTGCCAACATATAGAAACATAGATAGCAAATGCAGTTTGTTTTTTATGTGATTGTGCTAATAGGCTGCATGAAGGAAGATGCCACTTTTAGCACATATAGGCAATTTAGTAACTTTTACAGTGAAATACCATTAGCAGATGGCAGAGGAATATTATGAGTTGCACGAAGTCCAGGTGTGGTAGCTAAGCAACTGCCTCACATGCATCTTGCCGTTTGGAGAGAGGACTAATGCAGGGGGAGAACAACAGCTCACGTTAGTGCTGGAGATAATTGGGCTGACTTCCCTATATAGCTCCTTTGCTTCTTTTACCTAGTTGCAGCTAACTTTATTTTACCTCTCCCAGATCCTCACGGTTGTTCAGAAGTGCTCACTCCATGCCCAAATGCTGTTGGGGGGAACACCATGTGGTCCTGGCTGCAGATGTGCAGCCCTCTGCCGACATGGGAGGCTGTGGCACTCAGGGCTGGACTCTCTCTGCCCACCCCTCTCTGTGCAGTGGCATCTCTGATTGTGCAAGAGAACTTGTCTCGGTAATTCCTACTGTCTAAAATTTGGTCTATCTTAGTTGAAGTCACAGCAAGAAAAAAGCAAGTGAAATAATTTATATTTCTGCTTCTTGATTTCTTAACCCCCAGCGCACTGAAGTGCCTGGATCTATATTTCATGTTTGATCAGGGGACGTAGGTGCTTTTGAAGAACTTGACTTGAGTCTGCTGTTAGCAATTATTCAGTGGGAAGTGACATGGTGGGCTCAATGTCTAGGTCCTGTCCATTTGCCAAAACTGCTGACACAGGTGCAGCTGTGGTCATTTTTGGGAGGCAAACATTAGCCTGAGGTGAACAAATTATTGTGGGTCAAACACAAAGGTCCTTGAGAGAGGTTTCAAGGTTGTCCATCTAATGTGTTTGAAAGACAGCAGAGGAGCAGAAAATGACACAAATGTTGTGGGGAACCTCATTTGCAAGCTTTCTTGTGTCAGTCTGGTGCTGCTCAGCTGTGGCTGCATGCCCCTGTCCTGGCAGTGCTCCTCAAGGGGACTGCACCCATATCCTTCCCACCCCTTTTGTCACTGCACAGGTGACCGGCTTTCAAGCCAGCAGATGGTTGGGAAAGCTTCTTTTATTTGTGCAGCTTCTGGTGCTTGTGCATGAATTGGCCTCTTCAGGCACAACTGTGTGCCCTGTCCTTGGGCATTGCTCCTTTTGTTGAAGGTAGGTTGTTGGGTCAGGATCAAAGGACTTAATATCAGACTTTATGGGACCAGCTGCACAGCTGGTATGCTGGACATCACCTGCTAGAAGGAGTATCTACTCCAGAAGCTTCCAAGAACATAATAAATATTGTCATCTACTGGTTTTGAGTCTGGTGCTGTGTCAGGAGCTTCATGTATGACTATACAGGTATTTCTTGTGGGTTATTATTCAGCAATAGTCTTGCAATAGTGAATTATAATAGAGATTTCGTGATTTATAATAATTTTGAGTCTTGTCTTGGTTCTTAAAAACTTTATAGGAAAAAAAAAACCAAACAAACAAACAACAACCCAACAAAACAATAACAGCAAAACAAAAAAGCGCCCACTGCAAACAAAAAGATATTTACGGTTCCCCTGAGGGGGGAAAAAAAAACATAAGGACAACTAGCATCTTGGACAATCTGCAGCAAACCTCATAGAGGGAATTGAGTTATTTTCTCTGAAAATATCCATGATGAATCATGTTATGTGGCTGTCAAATTTGACACCGTTCCTTTTTAGTAAGTGGCTAGAGAAATTAACCTAGGCTGTAGAATCTAAATTTATTAGGGGAAAAAATGCCTTCAAATAAACTACCCCCAAAAGGTATATACAGCAGAAATAAATTTCAAAAAATGTTTCCATTTAACTTGTTCTGTAATTTTGCGATATTAAATCCTTAGTGAAAAGCTCATACTCATCCTAAGTGTACAGGAAAGGAAGCTTGGAAATGTTTCCAGTCACTGTCCAGCTTTGCTGTTTCTTTACATACATACTGTTAAATGCCAAGCATAAATACTGCATATTGCTTCAAGTTATCTTATGTTGGCTTCAAAAATCAGTGAAACTGTTCTTATACGTAATCAAAGGAGAGAGGTTATAGTGTCCCAGGGAGCTGCATCCCAGTGCTGCTGTCTGCCTTTTCTAGCAAAGCATGAAGTAGGTAGCAGCCCCTGACAGACAGGCATGTATCAAGATAAATTACCAAATATTTACAAAACAGATCAAGCAGAAAAAGAATTTCATCTGAGAGATGTTATACTAATGCTCCACTAGACAGACCTCAGTAGCGTAGAATATTAATAAATGATGTATTCTTTGTTAAATAAAGAGTGGATGGGTGTGGATGTGTGTGTCCATATCTATATACTCTAGAAGAGCAATTATTTTATATCATTTCATAGAAGACAAACCCCTCTAGCTTTCAGAACTGTGGGCTCTTTCCAATTGACTGCAATCGCTTGCTACAGAGATATCCGAAGTCCCCTGAAAAATTATATGAGATGCTGAACTAGGTTATATGTTAATGTTGTAATGGATTGGAACAAAACCCATGTTATTCAAGTAAACCAAGGGGAAAAAAAAAAAAAAAAGTAAGACAAAGGTCTTCTTAGTTTGAACCTAACCTCCAATGCTGGTAGCTGCCTCTGGTGTTGCCTCTTCATCACAGAGATGGATGCTTCCATGGTTTGGAGCATGAAGCAGTCAACTGCCAAGTGGTGGCACAGGGCTCTCCAACTCACAGCCCCTTCCAGACAGTACAAACTAGGTGCAGAAGACTTCTGCAAATCTTTCCTAGGCGAATAGGCCTCCAGTGTTGTGGAGGGCTAACACACATAACTCAAACCAAGCCCTGAACACATTAAAAGTGATTCACATGCTGAAATCTGTTTGTCAGCTGCAGTGCTGAGCCAGGCCTGGCGGTGTCTGACCTTGTGATGCCATTCACAGGCATCTGCCATTTCCAATATTTTCCTTTTGTCAAGGAGGAGGAAGGAGCAGATATCAAAACCTTTTACACACAACTTTGATATTTCACAATGGGCGTATTTGTTCGTCAAGTGTATGTGACTTATAGGTACCATGCATTCATGATATGCTGCTCTTGCTTGTTTGTAACATTGGCAGCAGCTGAGAAGATAGCGGCTAATCCTGGTAATCCTTCTGACTTGTTTATGCTGTACATATTTATCTGTTGTAAATGTGTGTTTGATAGGCCAGGAGTTCAACAAAAGTGAATTTGTGTCTAACCTTGTAATACCATAGCTGCTGCCAAATTAGTTCTTGGGAGCAGAGGTCTCTGCAGCCTTAAACACTGCTGGGAGTGCTGCTTACACAGCCCTGCTAACATTTAAATAAGCCTCCCCTGTGCAAACAACTGCTCCTTACTGAGGGCAGGGTAGATAATTTGTGGTTATGTGTTAGCAGTAAGGCTTAGGAGATGCTTTGCACCTTGGGACAGCGGCCTGGTGTTACACACAGCTTCAGCTCAGCCTTTATCCCAGGCTGGCAGCAAACTGTATCATATACATTGGCTTAGACCACCTATATACCTATTAGAGAGACTTATAGCAAACTTGTGCTTCACAGAACTGAGTAGGGTTTTATTGAAGACTTTTTGAGTTCCTGTTAACCATAATAAGGGTGTTATTGCTGCTAGTTCTGTTATCGTCAGACAAATTACTAATGTGTCCTTCCCAACACTACAGCATGTGCCTGCAGCTGCCCATGGGACAGAGCTGGCTGCAACTGCAAACCTCTGTGGGAAGCAAATAAATGACAGAAGTTTAGAGCTGACTTTGGCTTAGAAATGAACTTCCACTGAACCAAATGAAATGTATGGACTCTTCAACACTTGTTTGTTTGACTTCATGGGAATAAAAACTGGGTATGTGAATGTTCAGAGGCCTGAGAGGGGTCTGCAGAAATAGCACAACGATTTAAAGCATCCTAGGGATAGGGATGCTGTGTTACTAGTAAGTGCCTTTTTGGTAAACAGGTTGGTGTTTTAAGTTGTGTTTCTACTCAGCTGTATGCCTTCATATATTTTTGTGGGGAGTAATCACTGGTCTTCATTTAGAAATGTTGTCCTGAGAAATACTTCGTTCTCTGATATTTTCTCATAGAAAACCTCTGCTTCAATAAATCTGCAGTTTGAAAAGGGAAAGAACAGCAACTTTTTTTTTTTTTTTTTTTAATGGAAGCTGTCTGACCTGCTGTATTTCAAAGGATGTGGTAGTATGAAGGCTTGGATATCACAGAAGTAAAGCTCCTGCTATTACTTCTCAACAGAGGTACTAAATCCTTTAGCACCTGAGAGCAAATCAAAGCTCAACTCAAGTGACAGTCTGAGGCTTTTGCTACTGTGGGATGTGGTGTTTCTGAGGCACCTGGCTGCACATGGGAAAGCCACAGGTAAGCTGTGGTGGCTGGAATTAAAGGTTTGCTCCAAAGCCTGGTGATTTCAATAGGTCCTCAATTAGCCCTTGTGGTGTACTTTTTGTATTCACAGGGAGTTGGCAAGAGGGTCATAGATAAACCTGGCTCAGCCTCATGGAGCTGCTTTGGATTTGGTTTGTGCATGAATGAGTGCTTTCATTTTTCCAGCATGATTTCTCTTCTCGTGTATATAGGATGACCAAAATCTGGGTGCCACATCTAGGAAAAGACATTGTGGGAAGATATCTTGCGGACAGGGTGTTGAGTCAAGCCCTGTGCCTGATCTATTTGGTGAGCTGCAGATCCTTTTATTCATTGAATGCAGCCCCATGGGAGAGGAGAGTTTATTTACAGGTTACAATGAAATTAAAGCTGGAGAAACAAACTGGCTAAAAAGGCTGCAACAGGGATGGTCATCAGGCTTGGAGGAGCAGGAGGGTTGCACTGTATGGTGGTGTTAAGGGATTAAGCACATCTTAGTAGGTTAAAGCAGAAAGGTGATGAGCATCTGAAACCTCCTGTGGGACTGGAGCTGATCAGCACCTCCTGGATTGAGTTGCAGCACGTGCTTGGTTTATCCGCATGATCAGCACCTGACTCTGCTCTTTGGTTAATTACTTTCAAAGTGCAGTAATGCAACATAAGCCTGAAGATTCACTAAATTCCCTGTATTCTCACAGGAAGGTACGGTGAAAGTACAATTTACATGCACACTGAATTGGTACATAGAGAAAAAAACAAACACAACACCTGCTGAAATAGAAGTATAAGATAGATATATGGTAATTTAGGCTTCTGATTAACTCTTCTGTAGTGTTCAGTAATAATAAAAAGATATTACTTTGGGGCTGGGGTTGGGGAGGGGTGGAATCTTCATGTGTTGGTAGCTGGTTCAGGTGAGAAAATAGTCAACGTCGCACTAATTTGCCACTGGAGCAGAAATGTCAGGAAAGATTGTGAAAATGCACTGATAGTAGCAATTATATTGATAACCTACCATTCCCAGAAGCAGAGAAATCAATCTTGTACTGACAGGACTTTGACAAAGTTCTATGAAAATCAGATAGGAGTCAATATTCATTTTGTGATAGAAATAACTGTGAGGACTTCTTTGTTTTTCCTTTTTTTTTTTTTATTCTTCCTCCAAACAGCATGTTTGAAAACGCTGTATATAAGAGAAACGTGGTAGCATTAGAAACAATGTACCTGTTGTCCTGCCATTAGTTAACTAGATGTGTTCATTGCTCTGTTAAAGGGTCACACTCCGACAACTTCACCTCTCTGCTTGACCCTTCACTCATAGGTTAGTGCCAGTTAATAACTTTATTTAGTAGTGAATTAAAAGTTCCACAAACTTGTCTTACCTCGCCTTCTTTTCAGTGATGTTACAAAAACTTATACCAGCTCATAATCTTCTCACACTCTAGTTTCCAGCCCCTTGGTGTGTCACCAGGCATACACTTTGCACTGTATTTCGTTTCGGTTTTCACACTGTAGTGGATTTTATTTTAGTCCTAACACATATGGAAAGTGAGCATTTGGACCTCGACAGAGCTTTTCATTTTGAAATATAAATGAATTTGTGATTTGGAAGCTGAAATAAAAATGAAGTGTTTTGAACTCCCTTTTTTTTTCTTCAGATTTTCAGTTTTGAGGTGTTTGTTTTTTAACCCAGTTTTCAGTGGGGAGAACTGTAGAAATGTTCTGACACCCGTGAGCTGAAATGGGTTATGCAAACTTAGTGATGGAAATAAGGGAATAAAGTTGACTATCCCATCTGCATTCTGTTGCTGCCTTGTTACTCGATATGCTGAGAACAAAGCACAATGTTTGGGGAAAAAAAAAAAAAGGTAAAGTTAATGTGAAGCCATCTGGATACTACCAGATTATAAAGGACTGCAAAATATATAGAGGAAATGGTTAAAAGTCCATGAGCTGAAACCAAATTGCATACCATTAATTGAGAATCTGCCTCTTTCAGCAGTATGTGCAAGAAAACCAGAGGCTTTAGTATATATTAGATTGGGAGCATTAAGTTTAACTAGGAATTAAGTGAAATGTTTAATAAAATCTCGGTAAGAAAAGAAAGATTACCTTACTCCTTGAAGCTGTATCACCTAGGAAATGTATATGAACCCCAACAGTCTGGGCAGAGTGTTGACTGTGTATTGCAAATTTGTACGATGGAGATATACAATGTGAATCTGAACTGCTAGAGAGCCAAACCTGCAAAGGTCCAGAATGGACCAATTCTTGCTTCAAATAATAACCAGGTCAAAGTTGTGAACTGTGCAAAACGCTGCATTTCTACAAAAAGCAGCAAGTGCTAGAGAATGAGAGTGAAGTTTGCTTTTTCATAATGAGGAAATAATGTAAATGGATGTGATCATTAAGTTGTACAAAGGTGCTTCAGTAACACCAAGGGACTGATGCTACTTGTTCTGTCTCTCACTGTGCCCTTGGAGATGGAATTTAAAAGGGCAGTGAAAGGCCTAGACCAAGCTCTTGTAGGCCTCTCTCAGAGCCTGCAAGCCCAAGGACTAGGCTTGGCTTTGGGCTGGAGCAGGGGGATACAGGTAGGAGGAAAGTGCTTTGGCACCCTGTGAGCATCTGTGGCTCAAAAGGCACCTGTTACAGGTACAGTAGCCTGATGTATAGTTGCAAGAACAGTTTTTCTAGGAGCAGGATTAGTTAAGGTAAGCCTGATATCCAGTATCTACTGCCCTCTCTAATGTTTCATGCTTTGTGTTTCTAATGGCTAAAATTTTAAAATAATCAACACGGAGAAACGATAGCGTACTGCTGTGAATGTAGCGCCAAGAAATGTGGATAGCAAAATGCCCTTTGTTCTACAGCGAATGGATTTAAGGAACATGTACTTGCTGTAATTAGAATATTGCAACAGTCTTTGCAAGTCTTAATTAGCAGCACCAGATTAGCAAATCAAAGAAAACTGTAATGCCAGCACCTAACAAGCTTCTTGAGTCAAAGGAAGCTAATCCCAAATTACTTACAAATGACTTACGCACTGTGAACATAGAGCAGGGCAAGCGACTCCAAGGGAGGGATGATTAAAAAATTTTTAAAAATACCACACACAAAATGCCCCCCCAAAAAACATAACAACAATTCTTCCATTGCAAATGGAATGAGATGAGTTCGGTTTGCCATGCAGAAGCTTGTGCACCAGAATTGCTCTTTGGGTTCACAGGCTGGCCTGGCTCTGAATGGTTTCGAACATCACTGGTTCCACTAGCAAAATTAATCCCATAAATGCAAAAGGTTAATTTTTTTATCTCCTGGATCTCGGATTAGCATGAGCAGCCCAGCTTGAAAATCTTCAGGACTCTAAAATGCCCAGCAGGCATGTAAATCAAGTTCTTTTACAGCATTTCGTTTCTAGTATCCTTAATTCTAAATTAACCTGTTTTCTGAAAAAAAAAAAAAATCTTCATCAAAAGGGACTGTGTTTAGCAGCATCGTAATATCCCACTCTTTCAATTTGGATATATTTTTAAAGAGAGAACTTGTTCTAAATGACTGTTTCTCCAGGAGTAGCTGAGGTTTAGCAAAGTGTCATTTTCTGGTGGAGAAATGTCTCATCGTAAAATTTCCAGGAGTTTTTGCAGTGAATGATGTCCCATAGGAACTAATGCATTGTGGTTTGTCATCGTAGTACATTTCTAATGCTTTCAGTGAGGCAAAATGTGTGTTGAACCGGGTCATGCCTGGAATATTCTGTGTCATGTGAATGTTGCTGTTGCGTATAACCGTAGCTCTTGCGTTTTTTCTTGTAGATACTCCAGCATGCTTTGGCGTTCTTGTTGAGTGCATGCCAAAACATAATTCTTTGAAACTTTAAGTTTAGAAGTTGAGATTTTTCCATCTTTCTTCCAAGGCAGGCCAATGTTGCCATACATAGCAGCAAAGTTTATCTGACTGTGACTGGGTGTAGGACTGGAAGCACAACAGCAGCACAGTTACTTTGATAGAAAAGGCATCACCAGCTGGGCTCTAAACTTAAGGCCTGCTGACTTGCCAAGCAGGTTGCAAACCGTTTTTACAGAAATCTTTGTATTCGGCAGAAAAATGACGAATACCTTTTCAGTGTCCCCATGAGCAGCACACAGAATACCTTCACATAGTGAAATAGGTCTCTGGATTTCCTTAGAGCAGTGGGACTCTTTGCTTTTTCGTGCTTCGTTCTTTCGTGCACCTCTTGTCCTGCTATTGCTGCTCTTCTTTCTTTTTTTTTTTTAACCAGGGCTGTTTTAAGTTCTGGGAAGGTAGCCCTTATATTTGGCAGCACCAATTGCTGATATATGTAGCCAACTGGGTATACTATATACAAAGAACATCTTTTATTTTATGTTCATATAAAAATCTATCATTAGAGGTTTTTTAGTCTAATAGTTTATTCTACCACCAAAAAAATCCTTCATTTATTTTACTCTTCCCTAAAGTAAAGTTCACTGATGCCTGTGCTCATCAAATTGTTAAATGAGTTTGTCCATTAGATGCTGAGTCTTATTTTAGAAAACGCACATTATAGTCTCTATGTTTATCACACTGTCTCTTAAAGGTAAGTTGGCCTTCCTTGACTTCCAAAGAAGCGTTATTGAAACAGTGATGAAAAGACACAGGGTGTTCTGTTGTTTGTGTGCGTTTGGGTTTTTTTGGTGGTTTTTTTTTTTTTTTTTTTTTGTGTGTGTGTGTTTTTTGGTTGTGTTTGGTTGGTTTTTTTGGTGTTTTTTTTTTTTTAATGTAAACTTGGCTCACATCTCATACTTGTGCACAGAAGCTCTGAAATTCTTGACTGAAGAGTAGAAGGTTGTTAAATACAGACACATTGCTCTGGTTTGAGGCTGAGGATAGGGTATCTCCTATCTTTCACTATTGGTTACAAATTATGTATGGCATTGGTTAACTTTCCATCAAAGAGAATTTTTTTTTCATTTGTGCTGACAGTTTTGTGGTGTTACTGAAGCACTTTTTTACCACTTTACAGACAGTATTTTAACCTGTAAATAAATTAAAAAAAAAAAAAAGCTTGGAATCCACTGTCTAATCCAATCTCCTGCAGATTCAAATCTGAACTACAAACTCCCCTCAAAGGCTTTTGTGTTAGACGTTGACCCCCTCTTAAACAAAGAACCCTTCTATAGTTTTGGTAGAGCGTCTCCATTTAGCTTTTGGAGCACAGGTATGAAAACCGCTTGATAAACTCCTGCCCGTCTGTTGACATTGACCATTTCTGCTCTTGTGCAGTACGGGGAGAATAGTAACACCCTTGGAGGATCAAGCATTAGTTCTGAAGCAGATATAGAGCAATTCTCCACTTTTTGTATAGCCTTAGGATGAAATCTTCCTGCCCAGCTTTGAACTAAATGTTCTTAAATATCTCTTGTTTCTGTTTTAAGAAAGAGTCATTTACTTTTTTTCCTGAAAAGGCTTTCAGAAAAGTCAACCATATGACTCATTGCTTGTAAGTCTAATAAATACCTCTGGACTTTGGCAAATCCTTAGCTAAATGACTCCAGGGTCAATTTTCTCTAATAGACTTAGTCGCTTGGTGCATGTTAATTTCTGAAAGAAAAAGAACAAAGGTGATGTATATTGAAGAGCGACTTTACAGTGGCTTTCATGAGAGTGAAACATCTCACCACACATCCAGAGAAGGGGCTCTGAGGCCTGTTTGACCTCTCTTTATCTGACCCTTCATAAAAAGGGTTCTTGGAAGTGTGGCAGATGGTGAATTAAATGCAAATGAACACTAACTGGATTGATCCCTTCTGGTGTGCATAAGTCAAGTGCCCACCACAGATTGTTACCAGTTCTGTCATGTTTTAAGCCTGGGTGTTGAGGCAAATCAGAGCAAGCTCACCACATATGCCCCACCTGCACCTGAGAGACAGGTCTGAGCTTGGTGTCACCTTTCCCTGTCCCTCTCCTGCTTTAGGAGGTCGCCAAGCCTTGCACTTACCCTTTGACCAAAGTAAAAAAGCATGTGTTTCAGCTGTGTCTCAGTTATTCCTGCTTTTCTTGACCTGGTTAAGCCCTGAACTTTTACTTGAACTTGCAACTTCTCTTTGAAAAAAAAAGAACAAAAGCAAATTGCTTGCTGTTTTGGCTGATGAGCTGATCAGTGACAAATGGCTGCGTTTACTGAGAAAGCTTTCATATTTTGCATTTGATGGTGCTGTCAGATGTTTTGTCAAGAATGACTTAGAGTTTCAAAGGTGCTTGTGGAACCGATGGTCAGCAATTGTCAAATAAAATGGAATGTCAGTGAGTGAGGCAGCACTTCAAAGTGGTCTTTCTTGGGCATAGAGAGATGAGACTCCAGTTGAGGTGCTCCAGAGGTCCTTCCTCTCTGACCTCATAAGATAATTAGCAATAAAGCATTCAGGATCTTTCCTTTGTGTTCAAACTTTTGTTTCTCAGTCTAAAGCAATACTTTTAATGAACAGCAACATAAAACAGGCAGAAGCACTGGGACTTGAAGGAACATTCCTGAATGTCTGTGCAGAGACAAGAAGCTTTTCCTTGATGTTTTTCTTTTTGAAAAAGCACTCCAGAGGTAACAGCTCCTACAGAGGTCAGTGACAGTGGGTCAGTGCTTTTGATGCCTGAGTGTTGCTAGACCTAGTCCAAAATCCCGTGATGCAACAGGGGTATGTCAGTGTGTGCAGATTCATTGGGATATAATTGTCCCAGGGAAACCTTTTTGGTTGATGAGAGGCTGAAAAAGTGCTCTCTTGCCTCTTGTCAGTTTGCCTTGCTACGTATGACCTGAAGATAATGAAGAGAGAACTCCTTGGAGGCACCAGCTCCAAGACTTCCTGGCTAGCTGTCTGAGTCCTCTCACTCCATTGGCGTGTTGAGGGGGAGGCAAAAATCTAAAAACTCTGAAAAACATTGTATCTGGGGTCCTGGACCATTTGAGGTTCCCAATATTTCCAAGCTGGAATTAAGCAAAATGTTGAAACTACCCAACTCTCTCATTCTCCGCACAGCTCCCAGATATATTTAGAAAAATAATTTCAGGCTCTTCTGGTTTCAGCTTTGTCCTCTTTCTTGTTTAAAAGGCCCCAGAGCTGAATTAACTTCCAGGATTTTCAGGGTGAATTCAGCCTCTACCACTGCTGTAATCACCAGACGAGCACCGTGTGACATGAACCCCTGAGTCTCACGTGGGTTTTCTGATAACAATCATAACAATAACCATTGTCTCATCTCATGCAGACTGGCTTTTTTGGCTGGAGTATCATTAGAGAACTATGAATAACGAATGAGTCCAGGAGATGAATTGTTCTTTCCTCCCTGTTACAGGACAAGGCCAGGTAGGAACTGAGTGCCTTCAATGGGTCAGCAAGACCTGCTCTCTAGATAAATTATTTCAGCTTTGAAAGTTGTCAAACCAGAACTCATGACCAGCACAAAATTCAAATAGACCCTTTGCACAGGGTGCAGGTGTAAAAGAAACTGGGGGGTGAAGGGTGTCAAGCAGTGCAAGAGAACCAAGGAAGCTTGCAAGTTCTCATGCTATGGTGAGTGCTGGGCAAAGCGATTCTTCCTCTTCCCCATCCTCTCATCTCTGACCTGTGATTGACAGCGTTACATCTTAGAATGATGTTGTAAAGGAGGAATTGTGCAATCATAGAATGATATGAGAGAATTCTAAAACAAATAGTAAATTATAACACTAGTAATGTTAGCTATAATATCTGGGAATGTGTTTGTTTTAATAAAGGACAGTATCTCATTTCCTTAATGAATTTCCTGCGTATTTCTGAATTTATCCCTGATAGGAGCAGTTGCATTAGAAATAAGAGCTATATACTGCTTCTGCTTTCCAGTAACATGTCATCTGTAAGCAAAGAACATTTTCTTCAAGAGATTTTAGAGCAAAGACATTGATGTGACAGCATTAGATGGGATCAAAAAATATCGATGTTTATTTTGTCAGCATTGAACTGCAGTGCCCTGAATAGTTTGAGTTGTGTATGTATCTCCACTGGCTGCACAAGCAATTTGGGCACCTAGTTTTGAAACTATGCACAGGATGTTGCTTCCAAGATAGTGAAGAGACCCTGAGCTACACTATGTCAGTATTAGTGTGGTATATGATGGACTGATTTTTTGGTCACTCACTTTTCTCTTAAGGTACTGCTGTTGTGGATGGGTAGAACGGGTTTGTGGTTATTTCCTATTATTAAAGATAGGTCATGTGCTACCTTATTTACATCTCGGCTGTCCCTAGTTGTGGATGAGCAGAAGCAAAGAACTGCAGTGTCTGGAGAGGTAGCAGAAAATATTGTTTTGGTTAATCTTCTGCTCAGGTAAACAGGAAGAACTCTTTCCTTTCTTAAAAAAAAAAAAATAAAAAAATTATTATGCTGCTGTGGAGTCTGAGAGTTTTGACTTGTAAATCTTTCACTAGCCTTAAAAATTATGAAGAAGGCTGATGAGATAAGGAAAAGGTTTAAACAGTGCTTTGAACTGTAAGTGGAAGTTACTAGAGCTAATAAAAATGAAGATTAATATAAATGTTTGTGTGCTGGTGGTGCAGGGGTATCAAGGAGGTGAGGTGAGGAAAAGTGAAGAAAAAAAGGATGTGAGCTACCCAATCTGTGTAGAAATATCCCAAATCTAAATAAATTTATAGAAATGGTAACAAGTGTTTTCAACCGTTCTAAAAAATGTAGAGAAAACAGGAAAACTCAAGGGTTAGAGATAAACTGCAAGGATTCCTCAAATAAAAGGCTGAGCTTTGTAAGCCGCTAAAAATACATATTCATAAAAGGATGCACAGCAAACCTAAGCACACTATACAAAATAAACACTAAAGCACTATTGACTCTAGTAATAATTGAAGCAATGTGGTTCAAAGGAAGGAAAAAGCTAGGGAAGCCAAAGCTCAATTTGAACTGCTAAAATAAAGGAAAAAAAAATCAATTTATAGGACAGTACAAGGCAAAATAACGAAGATTGCATTTGCCAAACTTAACAAAGAATGTGTTAGTAGTTGGCACAACGCAATGCAGTGCCATGGCAGAGCTCCCAGTCAGCTCCAGCTGAGCTGGCACCCCAGCACTGACCAGTGCAGAGATATGAGCTGGATCCCCAGCACCGGGGTGGTAGCTCAGGCCTGGGAAGTGATGTCAGGGTGAAGCAGAGTCCCTTTGCAAAGGCTGCATCCAGCACAGATGTGGTTTAAGATCTTAAAAATGCCCTAAAGGATAAACAGGAATATTTCTGTGAGAGTGGGAGCTGGAGATTTTAATCTTGGGGTAGAGACAATTTTGCCGCGATTGCGAACAACATGGAGAACCAACCAACTGGTCTAGGAAGCCGCTTGTGTTGAGCATGACCCAGAACTTGCAACATGCACTGAGGTGGGATCAGTCAGAGTTCGCAATCATTCAGGATCTGGGCACATAACTAACTATTTTTCTTGAGAGCTGAAAAACATGCTCTCCCTTCCTGACTCTGCTCTGAAGTTAGTAGCAGCAAATGGCTCCAGATGTTGTCTGTGCTGGAAGGAGCTTTGATGTTCCTCTATCTGTTTTAGGAATGGCAGGCATCATGTTGGCAGGTAATATCAACACTGAAGCTTCTTAGCCTCTTAGGCTACATCTTGTAAAGGATGATACTCATGTCTGGGCTAATAGATGAGTGTTTCTCAGACATCATAATGCTGGGGGGCACCTGCAGCAGAGGAACAAAATTTTTCCTCATTATTGTGTGTATGGCAAGGCATAGGCAGTGCGGCCTGTGCAGAGGTGTAAAGGAAGATTTCTTTCTTTCTTCCTTGTTTGAACAGGCTGTTATTTCCTGATTGCCTTTACTTTTCATAACATTTTGAAACTTGTTGTGGGCTGCATTTCTTTCTTGACAAGAAGCCCCAGGCTATGTTATTCCTTGTGATACATACATTGCTCACCAAGACTATGGCAATATGTTTTGATCGCCTGCTTTGCTCACAGTTATGTTGTGCTCCCTTGCAGAAGCGGCAGGGCAGGCCAGGGCATGGGGACTGCTTTTAACTCAGGGCACCTGGGCATCTCTGGGGCCTGCAAGAATGAATAAAGGGAAAGACTATGGGGATGGGAGGGATACTGCAGGGCTGGGTGCTTAACTTTTACTGCAGATTGTGGCCACGAGGAAGAGAGGGCAGACAGGGCACTGGTTTCAGAGTTGATAGCAGGAATCTATTAGGGTTCGAAGTGTTGTGCCTAGTGATTCAGAAAGTTATTGAACAAATAAAACCACGTAATGAATCTGCCTGAAAAGACACAGCAGGTAGGAGGACAGCTGGTCAAGTTTGCCTGTATTTGTTTATTTTTTCCTCTCTTCTATGGTCTACATTACTTTAAGTTGTGTATATGTCAGAAGTTAATTATTTTAGCTTTCTGCTAAATTCAACAAAAGGTGTTTGTATCTATTTCAGTCTTTGAGCCAACTCAGGGCCATGGTAGATACATACATTGTTAAAAGCAGTCACTCTTTCCAGATGTCAAAAAAGTTTATTTGAAACTAACTGTAATATTATATATAGCTATGACAATGCTCAGTAGTGCTTGACTGCTAGTTATGCGGAGTAAGTTGGCAATGAGAACTGAAAGAAACATACCAAGCAGTAATACCAAGCAAAACAATATGTGAAGAAATCAATATTTCCCACTTGTGCAGCTCCCACAAAGGGAAGGAATGAGAGCGGTTTTCTCGATTATTGTAGAGTATTCAAAGGAAGTCTTGAAGGAATTTGCAGTGATGGAAAAAAAAACAGGCTTGACGTTGCTCATTTCAGCACTGTAGGTGACCTATAGCTAGAACACATTGGAAAAGAGGCTGCCGTGCTATTTGTTCGTCTTGCCAGGTCCCTGACTTGGTCCCCAACTGAGTCCAAACTCATTTCGTTCTTATGATTACATGATCAAAGCACGAACCATTTTAGCAAGTTTAATGTAATGACAAGAGAACACTTGCCATCACGGAGATCAGGTACATTCCATTCCCAGTGGATTTCAAGAATGTTACAGTTTAAAATCAAGGGTCTTTGGTCTTTGCTAAATTATACACATTTCCTCTCTGATTTCAGTCATAAATTAGTAGAATATGGAATTTTGTATAGTTAAGAACTTCTAAGGAAGCACTCAGCGCAAAAGTATTATCTTAAAAGGAATAATGCAACAGCCTTTTAGAAATCACTAGCAGAGCTTCAGGACAGTGGGTGGTCACAGGCATTAGCAGATGAGCTGCAGTCAGAAGATGGCAAATAATTCAGTGATCTTTGCAAGTGAATACATCTTAGAACATGCATATAAGACAGACAGTACTTTTCCACAATGTCTGGCTTAGATTCTTTACATTATGGAAAGCTGAAAGTAACAGGGGCATTTAGCATTCCAGATCATCTTTGCAAATCTCTGCTTTTGTTAAAATACAGGAGTGTAAGTAATCAGAATAAGTCACCTTGTTCATAGCTGTTGATTGCACAGTGAAAATGTCTGATGATGCATGTATGAATGTAACCTGGGACGGAGGAAGAATTGCCCAAGAGAAATGTAGCAAGAACAAATATCGAACTTCCACAGCTTGCTCTCTTTTGCTTTTTTGTTTGAGACACATGTGAGCTCAGGAAGCTTGAAACTTGTCTAGTCACACTTTACTCCAAATCTAGAAATTCCTAAAGATGCTTATTGGGTTATGTAAACTGTCAGGAAAAAATATGCAAGGTGCAGATTTCTTAAAGTTTGCTCAGAAAATTAAGAAAATGGGGACCTAAGTTTTAGAAAGCATTTTGTTCCTGCCGTGTTGCTTGCAGATTTCCATGTATATAGGAAACATCTGCAAAGACTGTAATAACTAGTATACTATTTTTGCAGTAGAAACTCTTTCTTGTTAGATTAGAAATAAGTTACCCAACATTCTGCCTTAGCCATGTTTGCAACATGAAAGGCATAAAAGCGTCTACTTTCTCAGAAGAATTGCACAAACTGTTCAGGCTGTTTTAGAGTTTAAAAAAATAAGTTGAAAGCCCTCCTAATGGAAATTAGGTTGTTGTGTTTTTTTTTTTCCTCTGCTCCAGGAGGGGTGGTTTGAAAGCATAGCAATCTTGCACTGACAGTCTTGGCTGAGATAGGGGTGACTAAAGAAGTCAAGTTCTTATGTCCTGAACTATTACTGAAGTAACACTGATAGTCTGCATGAGTGAATTGTTGTTCTAAGAGTCCTATTAATTAAAGTTAAATGCCTTTTTTTTTTTTTTTTTTTAAATTTAAATAAGACCTAACCACTTTCATGTTAAACAGAAGTGTAGGGAAAGGGATGCTCTGGGCAGGAGAGATAAGAAAGCCTGTTGCACTTAATGGCAGGTCTCTGCCTTCCCTTGCAGGAATCTCTTGCGCGTCCAAAGACCCTGGCTGGGAGCAGAGCTACTGCACACATCACTGTTGTGTGCACTACATCTTCAAGTAACCACAAGACTGGTGGCAAGGATAAAGGTACCATTAATTTTCCTTTAAAAAGCGGTATGTCTTTTTGTACCTTTTTCATGGAAGCAAAATATGCAGACTCCTATTGGCTTTGTCAAGTACAGAAATGCAATGTTGATCTTATGCTCTTGCCCAGGGTTGTTTATACACAGTGGCAGGCTTCAGTAGTCCCACTCTTGGGCTGATTTCTGCCAAAATGAAGGCAATCTGATTTGCATGAACACAATGAAGCCAAATTAGGGCCACTGTGCTTTTCTGCATCCATTTTGGATGTAACCCACAGTAATAGCTTTTGCTTTTTTTTTTTGTCAATAATGTACTAGTATCACATTTCTGGAAAAGAGCTATTAGTATCAAAACAACCACATTCATGTAATTGCTGAAGATGCACAGGTTACCAGTGTATCTCTCAAAGTAATAAATGGGATAATTAAGGTCAGCCACAGGAAGAAGCTGTGGGGAAGGACTTGTCTCTGGGTGCTCTGACTTGTCTCCAAGGCTCTCTGCATCTTGCAGGGCTGCTTTGGCTGGTTGCCTTTTCCCCTCCTCTGTTTGGTTAAATGCTAACACCACCCAAGAGCGAGTTTGGGCTGTTTCTGTAAAGATTAGGCTTCTGACACATGGGAAAGTGGTTGTGCTGAGATCTGACTCTGAGCTGGGGACTGGAAGTGCTGCTGGAGGGAGTTACTGGTGGATGTCCCCTTGCCTGGGTCTGGCCTTTCTGGTCTTAACACTGCAGTGTTGCAGTTGTGTTGTTGTGACATCATCTAAAGATTAAAGATGAATTGTGGCAAGACTTGCAAAAACACATGGTGAGAAAGAGCCTCCTGAAGAGCTTGATTCTAAATAAGAAAAACTGATGAAGAGTAAGAAAGGACACGGAGGGACAAAGCTTTGCAAAAGGTTGCACAGCAGGGTCAGTGGCAGACTTGTCAATTGGAGCTGGTCAGAAAAGTCAATCTTTTTCCCAGCAAATGTTCTCCTTGAAGGCAAAAAGTAAAATTACAAGAGCTTTCAAGTAGCTTGCTGGAAGCTAAACAGCATGACTCTTTGCCTCCTCAGCTCTCTGTGGTCTCTCAGCTGTTGGAGAGGTATCCGAACATTGATTGGGAACAGAACATCTCAGTCTGCTTAAATTTGTAGCAAAAAGCATATGGCAGGAACACTTAGAGCATTGCTATTTATCAAGCAAATCTCTTCACAGATGTCAAGAGTACTCACTGAATACTCAATATATTGATTACTGTGTTTAGTAAATCATATGTTACCTGGCTAAATGCATATTTTATTATAGACAAGGAAGTATTTTCTTGCTGGGAACTGGCTGTAAGGTGAGTGTGACTCCATTTCTAGATGTTTCTGTTGAAGACATTAACAACTGGAGTTAGCATCACCCAAAAACATAAGAACTAAACTAACAATACATGGTGACACCAGAGCCAAGGACTTCCCTACCTGATATTCAGATATTTACTTAGAAGACTTAGAAGAACCAAAGCACTCTAGAGTGGTGGGGAAAGGAAATACACTGAAGTCCAGGAAATATGGCTCTGTATTAGGTGAGCAGGTTTCACCCACCTGTACTACATTGACCTGGGACTTTTCCCACAGCTGTGGCTGCCTAGGGACCTTGCTAACTATGCTTAACTCCAAGGGCCAGGAGAATCTCACTGCTGTGCAGGCCATTCTGCTCTAAGCAATCCACTATTTCCAGGGTTTCTGCCACCTTACCCCAGCTGAAATCATCTGACCTGCAGGAAGGCTTGTGTGTGAGTTCTCACTGCAGCTCCCTGCTTTTGGCAGCCTCTCTGCAGCCACCCACTGCTGCTTCCTTACAGCAGACCTTGTCCAATCACCCACCCCGCTGTAGCTGACCCAGGAGCCAGGGCTTTTTGCCAATATATAGCTGCCAATTCCTGCCTTGCAGCCCTGCCCGCTGCTAAGCTTCAGCTGGTTTAGGAGCCAGCTTAAATCTACACTACAAAGATAAGGTGCTCCTGGATGGAGTTTGTGACTTATTCTCAGTTTCCCAAAGATGCTGCAATAGATGCATTCCCATCTGCACAGGGACTCTGTCCTTCTGAGTTAAGAGGCTCTATTCTCTGTTATGTTACCAAAGGTGTTAATTGACTTCCTCAAGTTGTCCTAGGCTGACATCTGCCTATGTTAAACAATGATTTAACTTTATATTTCGCTCACGCATATAGAAACATAACCACGTAAAAAGTACAGTTCTTCTTTCATCTTTCTCTTTGTCTTCTGAGAAGCCACTAGAAATCAATAGCTCTGCTTTAAATCTAAGCTGTTAAAAGCATGTAGTTTTGTTGATACAGTGTTTGATAACAGATATTTCTGCGAAGGAAGTCGGTGAAAATATTCTTCAGGATGATGTTTCAGGCACATCTTTCAAGCATTATGTCACACCTTATGCTAGGCTATAAAATTATTTCGAATTGAAACTATATTCTGAGTGGCAAGAAATGTGTTGGGTGGTATGTGTTTTTGTTGTTTTTCTTTTCCCTTGAACACACTTTGCTTCAAAGTCTGTTCACCACTCAGGTAACTTAATCAGACTGTATGACCGCTTTTCAAGTAGTTTATAACAGTTTCTAGTTGGGACCAGAAGAACTTGCCTACTATCTTTATTTCTTTTGGAAGACCAAGCAGTAACTTACCTCTTCCCTGAGGAAGAAGTCACTGGGAATTTTTATTTTCCTTCTGGTGCTCATCCTTGCTTCTCAGAGTGTTTCATGGACAGCTGTTCTCAGCCATCTGTTGCACAGTCTGTTGTGCTGCTTAAGCACATATGGATTAAGAGACGGTAGTTGGGATTCAGTGGTTTGAGTGCAAGTCTGGTGCTGAGCTCATGAGAACTGCCTCCAGCTGAGCGGTAAGTGCATGGGTGGCAGTTTACAGCTGGGTTCGAAGGATGGGTGGATGGATGTAGCTTTGGATGCCGTAGTCCTGTGTCTGGTTTCCACAAGCTTGCAAAGATAATGTGCTTTATTTGGACTAACTCAATGGCCTTTCTAGACTTGAGTCAAACACTTGATTTAACAAAGATTTCTTTCTACTGCATGTATGTGTACACGCTCTGTCACAAAATAACTGACTTGTGGTAGTATGACCAGTGTGTTGCTAGGTTTGGATTTCTAGGCAGAGATTTACATTTGGTTTGGAGGAATTAATAAATTTCCCCAGATTTGGAGCAGTAGCAAGCAGAGGCTAGTTGTTTGTCTCAAGAAATACATGGCAGGCAGCAGCTCTGCCTGTTCTGTCTAAGCCAGCTCTTTCTGCTCCAGGGCTGGAAAAAACTTCCTGTGGTCTAAAACTACTGCCCTAGACAGAGGATGTATCCTGTTTTCAACACTTGCTTCCTTTTCAATCTCCTGTAAGGATGATTTGCATTTTCCTGAGTTGCTTCTGCTTTGACAAGGGTTGTAGGGATCTCTGAAAGACTATCTTTCCTAAAACACTACTGTTGTTTAGGACTAACCACAGCCTATGATCACAAGCTGGGTCAGGTCGATCTGGCTGAGTTCTTCTCAGTGTGTTGCCTTAACAGCAAGGAGGTCGTTCTACTTTCTCATTAGATCTTTTATTTTTGTTAGTTAAGTTCTGGTACCTCAGTAGCTTGCCCTGATGAGCAAACGAGTGGTGGCTGCTGCTGACAGACTTTCTTGGATTTTAGAAAAGTTCATGGAAGTGCTAAAGCTATGAAGAATTATTTTAAAATCAATGAGTCAGGCAGAATAATTGGCATGAAAACAGTCAATGTTTACAGATACATTTATATGCAGAAATTATTTTGGGCCACTGTCATATAAATAACAATGGAATAACTAAAATGTTAACATTCTTTCGGTGTTCTCCAGCGCATTTTCCATCTTGATGGCTACACTTCAGATCAGGGCAAGTAAAGCCGTAAGGGAGAAACAGACAACAGAGTTCTAAGACTCAGAAATGCAATGCGAATATCTGGGATACAGACTGCAATGTAGTTTAGTTTTGAACTTTGAGCCCTGGGTAAATTAGCTGGTGCTAAGCTTCTTGATTCCTGCCTGGTTTGCACCAGATCTGTTAGGTGAGGCCAAGCACTTCTAAACTAAACTGTAGGTAGGACGGCTTACTTTGCTACTCTTCTGTGTCTGAATGCGAACATAAATAGCAGCAGGAAATGAATGTGGCTGCAGTACAAAGCACACAAAAGAGGAAAATTGCACATCCTTTCTGTTTCTTATTTCTGAGCTCCCCTATTTAAATAATGACAATTCAGCCTCAGGAGTTTGAATGTGTCTTATGGCCAGGCCAGTTATGGCATCTTTAGACTTGTAGTAGAAAGGTGTGATGTTCAAACCCATGCTCCGAGAATGCTCAGGGAATTTATTACTCAGGTTACAGTGAGATCCTGAGTTATTGGATGAGCTGCACTTTATTGTGACTACTGAAGAGCCTATTAAAACCAGACAGAAAGAAAAAGCCCTGTTCAGCCTGTCTACAAGCTCTTTAAAATTACTTTTGCAAATTCCCAGTCCTGGAGCCAGCTGGAGGCCAGCTGGAGCTTCTGTGGGTGTCAGAGCAGCCTCGGGGCTGCCCCACGTACTCCCTGGTGCAGCGGCTCTGCGGCTGCTGGGGACCAGTTTCTCCCTGCCCCGAGACTGGGTCCCTGTGTTTCTTTTTTGTGTGTTATTGAAGTGAGTGGGCTCAGGACCCAGAAAGCACCATTCCAATATCAATAAGGTTTTGGCAGTAATATCTAATATTTAGGATGTCTGGATACTTTCAAGCCATATCATCTGCTTTTCCAAGGGTAGTGTGTGGGTATTTTGTTGTTGTTGTGCCTTTTTTTTTTTCTTTCTTTCTTTTTTTTTTTTTTACTTTGGTGGTGTGAACTTCAAAAAAAACAAACTAAACACAAACAAAAAACCCACCTCCAACACAAACCAAACCAAAACTTTGTTTTTTCCCTAGTCTAGTATAAGTATTCTTTTCCCCAGTTTCCCCAATTCCCTACTGTTCTTCTTTTCCAAACAACAATTTTTATGTCTTGCTTTAACTTCTGTTAAAACCCTGCAACTCAGACATGTTTCATGTTGTTTTCCTTCTCCTTGTTTCCCAAGGAGTGTAGATGCACATATCTAAATCATAGATGATGAGAGGTTGCTGTGACAGATGTTTGAAGGAACCCTCTTCTCAGGTGTTTCCAGATTTGTAGTCCAGCACCATCAGGGCTCTGCTCAGTTCTCTTGTTGTGCAGTTTCCCATTGTTTCACTTTAGCTGGAAATAATAATAATAAAGTCCTAAAGCAGTCAGCCAGCTTGCATGTGGGGTGGATTGTGGATGTCTCAACTGACAGGTGATGGAGATCAAGAAGCCAACCATGGGATAAGAGATGGCAGGTTGGAAGAAAAAGTCCAGGATTAGACATCAGATTTTCAGAACAGTGGGGGAATAGTTATCATGAAAATTATGGAAATTACTCCATGTGCTCACGTCTTGGATGCTGTGTTACCCTGGCATGTTAATCCTGAGCTGCCTCCCATTGTTAACATAAAGGACACACACACTGGATTTAAATGGTCAGCCAAGATTCATCAAGGCGTATGAACGATTGACCGGTAGGGTTCAGTCCATGCCAACATGCCACAGATTACAGCCAGATTAGTTCTTCATATCAGACTAGATCCTACTGTGAAACTTTCCATCCTCATGTGTACCTGCTGTCCAGTTCTGTAAAACGAACATTTCCTGCTCCCTATTGAGGGAAGATGTTATCAGCTGGCTCTTCAGCCAGCAGCCCAGTTTTTCTAGGGCTTAATTGCCTTGGCTGCCTTGCCAGGCTGTCTCACTGTCAGCCTGGGCAGAGGCAGTGCTTTAGCAGGTCTTTTATTTATTTAGCTGTTGGATATATTGTGCTCTTCTTTTATTACCTGTCACATTTTGCCCCTTCTTGCTTTATGAGGAGCCTGTTTACCAGCAGGACCCCAGACTCTCTGGCAGGAAGATGGAGGTTTCACTCCACAGAGCAGTCAGGAGAACAGTAGGAGCATGGTGCACGTTTGACATTTCTTTCTTTCCCCCCACTGGCTGCATATATTATATCTTGAAAATCACTGGGCAAGGGCACAAGAGCCCACTCAAGCATCTCGGTGATTTCAGAGGTAGTAAGGCAAAACATGAATACTGACAGCTTAAGCAAATTGCACCTGTAAACTTCTTGAGGAAGAACTCCACCAGGGACACAGAATTAACAATCAGCAAAGAGTGCTGGTGCCTACACCTGCACTGTTTGATTTATGGGTATTTTGACAACAGTGGCAGGTCTCTCCAGTAATTGACAGAGGCAAGCAAAGGGTATTATTTCAGTATTGCAGCTGAAAATTGGAAAAAAAAAACCAAACAAAACACCCACAAGAAAAACCCCAAACCACCACACAACAGGAAATGTCTTTATGTATATGGCAAGTATCACAAAATGCAGTCCAAATTGCAGACCCAACATCAGCAGAAGCCACATCATTGACTGGAGTGCTACTCTCACTAGAAATAGAATTATGGACAACTTAACTGCTGACATGCACTCTGCAGAGTCACTGACCTAGTGGAGTCTGAATTGAAAATGTTGCCAAGATAAAAAGGTGTTAGATGACTAATTTTACATGTGTCTAAGTGGCTGTGAATGGAGCAAACCGGCAGAGAAGTTAGCAGCCAGCATTAGACTCTGTGGATTGGATTCATCTCTGCCTGCCTGCAAGTGTCTGAAGAACAGCTGGAAAACTCTTGAGAGCCTCTGGCCATGGGAAAGAAAACTCTGATGGAGTTCAAATTGTTTACTTCAAATGAGTCTCTTTTGGGTGCTGACTTTATTATTTCTTTTTCTTCAGGAAGGAATAAAAGTATGTAGAGAACCCATTCATATGGAGAAACCTGTTTTTAGACAAAGGAATGGCACCCTGTGTGCCTGTAGCTCCTCTGAAAACAGTGCCAAACACCAGCTCTTGGGGACCTGAGCCTTTGTTTGACATCTTAGTGAGAAAAAGTACCTGTGAGCGTTTAACTTTGGATAAATTCATGAATCAGGAAACGTCCTCGCTGTCACAGTTCGGCTAACTGATAGTGGACTGGTTTGTAATTATTTAAAAACAACAACAAAAAATCAAACCAAAACAACAAACAAACAGAAACACACACAAAAAACCCCCCACATTTTTGTGTACACACATCATCTTTGTCTTTCTTCCCCCACTGTTGTCCTATAGTTGTGGGGTAGATTAAACTTGAGCCGGGATCAATAGCTTCCTCTTTGACGCTCTCCTGATTCAGCTTCTTGGGATTCGATTTTTTAAGTATCTTCAGAAAGTTGGTATTTTTCTGATAAACCTAGCTTAACCATAATTCATCCTTCTTTACCTTTTGAAATTTTCCCTCCTTTAGAGAACTGCAATTATTAATGTTCAGAGTAGATGGTGTTTGATCCTGGATTGTTGATAAACCTGAGATTTCTAGTCATGTGAACATACAGAATTGTACCTAGAAGATTTTCACCTTTGGGGAAGGAAAAGCTATAATTTTCCAATGGGATAGCATTTTCTTCAAGCTCTGGTGGGTCATGAGTTCTGAGAAAGAAGCAGCTACAGTAGAAATGTTTTTAATTTTCTATACCTCTGTGCACAGTACAGTATGGCTTATTTTAATTAAAGTCTAGTTTGCAGTTGGAAGGATAGAGGAAATGGTCTCCCTAAAATTTTTTAAGACTCTCTAAAAAGTGTCTCATATAGTTTTTCCCTTCCTGTAAAATAAGTTAAATATGTAGAATATATGGCAATCTCATATAAAAATGTTTTATTGGCACTTGCTGTAATGACTTTCATAACTTATTCATGAGTTCACTGCTCATGAGTAATTTGGTCATCCAAAATACAGGCCCGTAAAACTTTTATTTCTTACCATGCTTCATGTCTTCTGCACTTTGGGTGGGCAGATAAGCAGAGGCATACCAGAAACAAGTTGTAGGTTCTTTAAGGGAAGAATCAAAATAAAAGTTCAGCTGTAATGAAAAGGAAAGCGATTAGATGAAGATAACCTGATGAAAACTACCAAGGCCAAGCCAAATGTGTTCTGCTTTTGACCTGATAAAATTAATATCTCTTTTAAAAGTGTCTAAGGTTATACGTATTTATGGATCAGAAGCTGATGCTTGTGATGTTTCCTATTTATTTTTGCAGGTCTCCCTTCTTTCTGTTTTCTTTTTTTTTAAGCTGTGTGAGCAGCAGTGGGACAGTAGTTCTTGTACAATTCTAGCTGTATTACACTTTTTTTTTTTATGGTCTCTGAAGGTGTTCAGGAAGAAACACTTCCATGCGGTTGGAGAATCTATCAGATATAAATCTAAAATTGGGCTGTCTGCATACAGAGAAAGCGATCTCTTATAAATCTAGTTTGACACAATTCCCTATTTTTAGCTCTGTGGTACAGTATCATATGACTAAGTGCCCCGAGGGTACCTGCTGCTCCCACAAAGGAGGAGGGCTCCTACCTCCGGAAGGCAGGCTCATGTTTGCTGTACTGTTCAAGAAATATAATGAACTCCTGACTAACACGATATTTTATAACCAAGAGAACTTTTAGGCACCTGACCTTGGAGATAACCTACTGTTTACCACTTATTTCTCTGCTACTTTAAATCAGTGGCATGAAATTTATAATCTTGGAGACTGCTTTTCTGTCATACTACTTACTCTATATATGTCCTTTTCTTGCAGTATATGAAGACCTATGTTTATCGACTCCTCTCTGTTTTTTTTATTTTTTAAGCATATATGGTGTGTTTTGTCCTACCCAGAGTATAGTGGGTGTCTCCCCTGCCTGCCAGCCTCTACCCATTTCTTAAGCAGAGGCTGTTCCTTCTGATGTGAGAAGCATGACTGTGTACCTGGTGTGTTTGTAATAAGAATATTGACCCTCTAGCACCTGGGCAGAGAGCTAGCCCTTTCTCATGAAAACGCAGGATGAGGGAGCATGGTACTTGGTGACTGCCATAAGTGAGGCTGCAAGGGGGAAGTGCTTGCTTTGGCAGAGCTGTCATAAGGAGAGCTTGTTGTAGAGGTCCTTTTGCAAGGTGGGAAGACCTTTCCTCCCAGTTAAATGAAGGAAGCTTTTCAGTCTGAGTAAACAGGGTGAGAATTTTTGTTTAACAAGCTGAATGGCACTGCCTCTTTTATTTACTGTTAAGCAAAACCTGACCTGAATTCGTTCTCTTGGAGTGACTGGTATATACCATCCTGGGTGTGCTGGAAGTGAGGCCAGGCTATAGAGGGAATGATAAGGGTTGGGTGAGGAGGTGGCAATGTGTAACTGTAAGGATCTAATGCTGGCAGTGAGACTGGTTCACAGATTTTCTGGTAATTATGAGGAGGGTAGCTGTAGGGTCACCTAGCCCGATGAGACTGCAGTTCTCGATTGAAGATAAGTCTTCCACTGAATATGCTCTCAGTTAACAAAAATAGTAGGGGTATTGGTTAACTCAAATATTTTAACGCTACTTTAGAAATATTTCAATGCTACTTTAGACTCTCTAAAAAAATATCTTATATAGAGTTTTTCCCTTCCTGTAAAATGAGTCACATATGCAGAATATATTGCAATTTCATTGTTTGACTGAGCCAGGGGGGTCATAGAAGACGCCTGGCTCAATAAAACAGGCTCCTAAGCCTTTGTAAGGCTCTCCCAGTCTTCAGAGTGGCAGTTCCAACTCATAATACAGATCTATCATTAACCTTTGTTATTTACAGTGGTTCTTGCAAAAAACTGTGTACACCTAGTCCCAATTTTACTGCAATCTGAAACATGAGATAAAATTGTATACTAGGCAGTTTCCATATGTATACACTCCATCATATCCTGTGAGTTAGAGCACAGAGAGACATAGGTATTAATTTTAACTATTCCTTAACATAGTATTTTAAGGGACTGTTTAATTTATTATTTATTTTTGATCCTCTGTGCTAAAGAAATGTGTATATTCCTCATGCCTGCATGTACTTACAGCTAGTGCCACTGCACTTAACAAGGTAGGAGGTCCCATCAATTATATTTTTCAGTGCATCCACATGAATGCCACAGCACTCAGACTTTTACACCCCGCTGCTAGCATGGGAAGTTGATTATCAGTCCTCCAACTGTACAAGTGTCATTTGCAGGTTAAAACGACTATAAATTAATTATGTCTTTCTGGAAGATGGGTGGAGTGGATAAAAATGCTTAGATCACATAACTTTTGACAGCTCTCTGCTGTCTGTAAGAAGGGTTATTAATTTTCACCTCCTTGCCTTTCCTCCCTACCTCTTCTAAAGGTCGGCAACGAGGATACTACTTATAACAGTGAAGTGGCTATCCTGTTCATTTTGTTGCACGTGTGGGTTTTTTTTTCCGCTTTGCTCCTCTGAATATTTTAGATTTTTATCAATGGTGGAGGGAAATATCCTTTGAATGGTTTTGTAATTTGTTGCTGCTGGGAATGAAGGATAGGGAAGGTGAGTTTCCCTGGAATCTGCTGGGCAGAGATCATACCCAGGTTTAGCCCAAAGCACTTCATCTTTCATTTCCCACCACTTTGCCATCCTTACTTGCAACAAAAGACTTACCTAAATAATACAAAAATTAGATCCACCGGGATATGATGCCTTGTCTAATGGCTTCTCTAGGTGTGACAAAGCCTATCACATGAATGAATCATATAATATGATGTTCTTCTGCACCTAGCTCTGGATTACCTGAAATCATGTTGGCATCCATGGTTCTCTTAGCAAATGTCCCTTGGTATTTCCAGTTTTGTTTCAAGGTATGCCTAGAAAAAAGCCCTACAGGCTAGGCAGCCTGGAGCCCAAGAACTATAAAGATCTATAAACCTCACTAATCTAGTTACTTCACCTTCAGATCCTGCTTTGAGAAATCCCAAATCACATTTACAGGACCAGATGCTGTATGAAATGAAGGATTTGTGTGTGGTGGCTTACACAAGCCATGAGAGACCTTCAAGGAGACCCCTTCTTTGTCAGAGGCAATCCGGACTGTTGCTTCTCCACCTGTGTGTGTAAACTCCCCCACCATTCAGCTCTGTAAAAATCTGCATTGAAGCTTTCCCAAATTTGTATGTTGAAGCTGTTTTATTTTGTGTGATGGTAATGAATATTATGTAGGTTGGACATATAAAATTGTGAACATCACCACACGTACTAGTGCGTTTGTCAGGGCATTCAGTGAATAGTTCCTCTGCTGGTGGGATATATAGGGTAGGACATTTCAGCACATGCAAACACCAAATGTTTGGTGAAATTTGGTATTATTAAATTGTTTTTCTGAAAATATCCCCATTCACTGAGGAATGCCCAGTTCTTTCTAAAAATCAGACCTAGCATCACTACCTAAGACATTGTCGAAAATGAGTGCTTGCTATTTTAAAACACAGCTTCATGACAAAGATGTATTGAGACATATTAAGATACTGGAAAAAAATAACTAGAAAACTTACTGACTGACAATGTAAATAATTAAGCATACTTCAGTGGTATAAGGAGGCTAGTTCTTTCAGTGTTTGATATAAACCATATTTATTTATTATCCATCACATCTGTGAAGAGAACCGTATCCTCCTCCTTTATACACATGGCTATGTTTGGCTGTAGCTTGCACACTATGAATCATAGATGTAGTAGTAATAAAGTTTAGTATCAACAACTCATTATGGAATTGAAGTTTCTCTTTGAGAAATACCGAAAGTTTATGCATATTGTTCAGCTGTTACAAATGCTTCTCAGGTGGTGTGTAAATCATTGATAAAAGTGGTGACTGGAAAATGTGGAACTTTCTGTAAAAACTTTGGCTGAAAATACTTTTTGTTTTCAGCTTCAAATCAAAACCTGACATATTCCAGTTGTAAATGAAAAAGTATTTTAATTCTAAATTACCGCTATGTTTCCTCTGGGGAGATGATTTAGGCATCTTCTGTTTGTCTGTGCCATTCTCAGGCTCTATCATCAATGATGCATCATGATTTTTCTCTTGTGATGGGGCTTAGTGGAGTGTGGTGCCAGATGTGTGAATGTAATTTAATGGCAGATAAAGAAGAAAAAGGAGAAAAGGACACATCTCTTTTTTGTGAGGTATTGATTTTATTGTTTTTTTCAGATTGAGACATTTTGCTATTTGTTATTTTGATAAGAAAGTGAACTTCACAAAAGCAACATCTTATTGTTTTCAAAAAAAAAGTGTTCAGTAAAAATTAATTTTTAAAAATATTGACCTATTATATTATAGCAAACAAGAACACTGAGCTGTAAAACTACTGTCAGTATGCAGAACACGTCTTTTGGACGTAATACATATGTATGAGAAAATTATACTGTGAGAGGCATATAGTGATCTTGATTGCTTTCTGGTGTTATTTATATATTTAAATTAGATAGAATTTTAAAATTAGTATACCCAGAAAACAAAGGGGATATTTAGGACATACCGAAGTGTTATGATAATGCCCTTATTACCAATAATTACTGTGCTGCAAATCTGATGCAACTCAATAAAAGTCACTTAATTTACACCAGTATGAAAAAGATGAGAAGGAAGACTTTTTTTTTTTTTTTAACACCTCTGATACAATGTAGAGATTATGTCTTAAATCTAATTGGCTTGGATAGAAATGTTGTTACAGCAGGCTGAAAAAAAGATCTCTGGTCTACTGTCAATCTGTATCGTTGTCTTCGACATATTGAGTAGAGAGAAGTCATCCAGTGCTATCTTTCCAACTAATGGAAAGAAAACCTATGAATGCAATGGGTGTTAGAGAGGGATCCAAAATAGGCCCTGTGTCTTCAGGCCAAGAATCCTTCTCTGAAAAGCAAACTGCGCAAAAAATTGAGATAAATGGAGAGGATGTCTGCTTTGCCAGCCTCCAAGAGGAAATCCTATATCGTCCCTATTTATTACAGAATGGTAGCTACAATGTGATCTTATTTTTTTTCCCCGTGTATATTTGATATTGCTACTTAGTCAGCTCTTTCTCATGCTGCACTTTTTCCTCTCACATGAATTTAGTCATTTCAGGAGGGTTTTTTGGGGAAATCTTTAATAATAATTAAGTGAATTGATTTATATGTAGCACTTGAGATCATGTTCATGTAGATGCAAAAGGCCCTTAGAAAAGACTTTCAAAGTGTCAATTAACTGTAGAATATAAACATGGGATGGTGACATATGTATTATAGAATAAATCGGTCTGCAACATTATACAATCAATTTTGCTTCATGCTGTTCATAAAGCGATTAATAGAAACAATTGGACTTCAAAACTATAAAATCAATTTTGGCTCACATTGTTTCATAAAGCAATTAATACAAACAGTCTGATTTCAAACATCTACTGTCATATAAGCCACTGAATCATTAGCCTTAAAAATGCCAATAAGTGTTTCATGGTTTAAAGTGAATTGCCAGGTGAGGTAGCACAAGAGACGACGTTTTAGCTATTGATGGTTTTTATAGGCTAATGAAAGGATGTAGCAAAAATGAGGGTCACGATCAAAGTGAGCTCCATTGCTTCTGCCTCACCTGCCACTGCCAAACTGGGTCCAGTCTCCTCTGGGGAGGTGATGGGTCTGCTGTGCCACAGGCACCCGCTTGGGTCCCCAGCTTGAAGCCTGAGTTTTGCCCGAGAGTCTCTGCCTGGAGCTCTGTATCTGGAAGCTCTCCTTGGAGATTTAGCTTGTCATTTCTTATTTCTGTACAACCTAGACACTGTTCAAATAATTTCTTTAGCCTATGTTAGCAGAGGTAATATTTGAGGAAAATATCCTTGCTTTAAGAGTTAAACAGACACAAATCAGGAAAAGGAATTCAGAAGAATTTGGAGGTGCAGAATAGAAATGCTCACAGAAGGCTAAGACAGTGGGTGGTAAACAAAAAGAATGAAATATTTAGTTTCAGACACATCTAATTTTGTCTTAGTTGTAGTGCTGACCCATTAACAGACACTTTCTGTAGGAGGGGACACTTGTAACATATACATCTAACAGGCTGTAAAAAGAAAATTCTTGGAGGCAGGGGGCCGAGTGAAACTTTTCAGCAAAATACGCAGAAGTAACAGCAAAATATTTTGCTAATATGTGTTCAATTCAGTTTTTAGGTTTTGGGGTTTTTTTTGTTCATTTGTTTTTCAATTTCTGAAGGATTCAAACCTCTAGTTTCAGCACTTCATATCAACTTACAGGTTACATAGGATTTTATATTAGAAAATATTTTTAACACTATTGACAAATAAGTGAAGTAAATAATAGAATAGAAAAAACCTTAATATTCTATAATTTTTTTGTAACTATATTTGTGTGTTGTGGTGTTTTTTTTTTTTTTTCTCCTGTGGTCTGGTTTGTGTGCCATTTAGTAGGTGAATATAGACTGCCAGATTATATTTGTTACTCTAGGAGTCAATATAATAGTATTATATAGTCATACAAATAGAAAAAATTAAGTCTCCATGGACAATGCCGGAAAGAGAACAGTACTGTATCTGATTTTGCATAGTACATGCTGATACCACATCCTAAAAATCTCATCAAGAATAAAAGTCATTGGTACGTGGATATATCTCCTAATTGTGGTACTTAAGTGCTGCAAATGTCACTGTTGGTTCTGCTGATCAGCAGAGGAGCAGGGATGGCACAGGATGGCAGGAGCAGTTAGAAAGTGTTTTGGCTGCTAACTTTGCCTAAAGCAATTACATTAATGTTGGTTTTCTAAGCATTTTGCATGGTGTCAGTAAGTCTGTGCTTACTGCCTTGCAGCTGATCAGGGCTACCCAAGAGCCTCTTACTTTCTAACAGATTAACAATTCTATGTTATTTTCTTTCCCCTGGAGGGGAATTAAAAAAAAAAAAAAAGTGATAAAACAGATCTGCCACCGAAAGCATGGAATGTGCTTCAAAGACTATTTAGGCACTATGACAGATGCGGCCATGTGTTGTCACAGCCTGTGGAAAATCCTCAGATGCTGCTGTGGGCTGGGGCTGCCTTCCCTAGCCCTGGGTGAGGAAATGGGGAGGTCACCAGCTGGAAAGCTGGAGAAAAGGAGATGGGCAAAAAAGCTTCCAAACCAGAGCAGGATTTGTCAGGTGGGGCTGACAGAACTAGCAGGTCAGTACCCCTTTTGTCAAATGACTGTGCTTTAAAAGGCAATTTTGGTGAAACTTAAGTGCTTAAACAGCTTTTAAACCTGTGTCTAAGTGTGGATGCAGGTGGATCAGGTGGTTTCAGGTGAATTTTCAGCAGTGAGGGAAGCTGGGAGCATGGCTGCTGGGGCTGGGGGGTTGGTCTGAGCCCCTTGAGAGCTGGGGAGCCCTGTCCTCCACAAACCCCATTGCTGTTGTGTAGGACAGGATTTGGCTGGTTTCAAGAAAATCCCCAGCACGGACCAGTTGATAAAGTAGGACGTGTTGGGGCTTGTCGGCCACAGACCTTGGGGGAGGGGTTAGATAAACATTTCGTTTAGCGGGAACAGAGAGTGCTGGCTGTGTGCAGACGGTCACAGGCGGTGCCTTGATGGGAGGAGCTGTTTCTGTTGCTGAGGGAAGCTTTGCATTAGCCAATCCGTGATTGCCTAGTTTAGTGTGAGAGCCAATCAGCTTGAAACGCGTCATTTGTAACTAGTATAAATACATGGTAGGAACGCGAAGTCGACATCTTGCTTGCAGCAAGCTGTGTCCTGTCTCTCATTCGCAGCAAATGGGTGACCCCGACGTGTTCTATAAAAAAGATCCTTGTTGTGCAACAGGAAGGGGGAGATGTAGGGCAGGATTTGGCTGGTTTCAAGAAAATCCCCAGCACGGACCAGTTGATAAAGGAGGACGGACCAGTTGATAAAGGAGGACGTGCTGGGGCTTGTCGGCCACAGACTTTGGGAGGGGTTAGATAAACATTTTGTTCAGCGGGAACAGAGAGTGCTGGCTGTGTGCAGATGGTTACAGGTGCTGCCTTGATGGGAGGAGCTGTTTCTGTTGCTGAGGGAAGCTTTGCATTAGCCAATCCGTGATTGCCTAGTTTAGTGTGAGAGCCAATCAGCTTGAAATGCGTCATTTGTAACTAGTATAAATGTATGCTAGGAACACAATAAAGTTGACATCTTGCTTGCATCAAGCTGCGTCCCGTCTCTGTCGCGGCACTGTTGCCTTGTGAGAAATGGCAGCACAGAAAGTTTGATTTTCTGGTGATGGAGGTCAGCAGGTTGGCTGATCGTAACCCTAGACAATATAGATTTGCTGCTTTCTTGTATTTTGGGAGACTCGTGTACTTCTATTTACATCAGTCAATCCACATCTGGTTTGGAGATGATCTCCCATTGACTGCCGTTCTGGGTATATTTACAGTACAAATTTCCCAGTTAAACTAATTATCATTTGTATTACAGTATTACCCTTGGTCTCCAAGGCTGCTAGTTCTGCACTGATTTATAACTGTAGAAAAAATACTTCATTCCCAAAGAGGTTACTATTATGAGTACAAGCTGGAACACAGGAGGTTCCACTTAAATATGAGAAGAAATTTCTTCTCAGTGAGGGTGACAGAGCACTGGAACAGGCTGTCCATGGAAGTTGTGGAGTCTCCTTCTCTGGGGACATTCAAAACCCACCTGGACACCTTCCTGTGTAACCTCATCTAGGTGTTCCTGCTCTGGCGGGGGGATTGGACTAGATGATCTTTTGAGGTCCCTTCCAGTCCCTAACATTCTGTGATTCTGTAAAGAGACATTATAATTTCCATTATTTTCTTATCCTTTTTCCAGATAGGAAACCTGAAACAGACTGAAGTATTTTTTTTTTTTTTAAGGTATTTAAGAATTTCACACGGGAGACTGGGAATTAAATGTCTCAGATTTCAGACCATGTCCATAAAAAATCAATTATACCAGCAGTCACCATAGGTATTGATATTGAATATCTGTAAATATGTATAAATAATAATAAATCAATACAGTAGCTGGTGCTAAAAAGATTACAGTATTTTAATTTGGAAGTATAGAATCTAAAATGTGCATTCTACCAGTTTATAATCATTGAAGTTCAAGCTATATTTCCAGGGTGGAGATCTGTGTTAATGAGTATGTGCTTCCTGAAGCTAAAACCTAAGCCTTGCAGAAATAGATTACGTTCCTCAATTTAGCAGAATCTTTCAAACTCTTGATGTATATACACAGTATATGGACTTACCTGAAAGTATTTGCAACAATACCAGCTGGTGATGTTAAAAACTCCATTTTCAGAGGCTGCTGTCATTTTATTACACTAATGATTGTCAAATGCATTGGAGATAATTTTTGTTTTGTCCTGGCTCTGGGACAGCCTACCATCTTGACAAGGGATGGCAGCCCTGCTGCAGGGGAGCCGGGGCTCAGTTCAGCAGCTGGGGAGCTGGGAAGTCCCTGTCCCGAGGGTTTCGCCCCATGTCGGGGGTGCAAGGGCTCCCCGGCAGGTCTCCAGCAGGGTTTGGCCTCTGGGATCCCTGGGGCATGATGGGAGGTATTTCCCTTTTCCAGACTCCATCTCCAAGGCTGCACAGGAAGGGGATGGGAAGCTCCAGTCATCTGGGGATCTTCAGTTAAAGAGAAATAATATTTTTCCTACCTACTTAGAGGAAAACTTAAAAGCTCCAGGTTTCAGTTTCATCAGAACAGTATCTATGAAGAAGAGTGGGGACAACCTGTACTATGGAAACATTGGGTCTTGGTTTTTTATACCACAAATCAGCGTCTTGTTTGTAACTGTGTTGACTGAACTTTACCTGTCCATTTTAATAGATCCTCAGTAATAGTTTCACTGAAATCAGCATGAGTAATATATGTCAGGTGTGACTCAGGTGGAGATGTGTGTGTTTCTGTGGGAAGAGGCAAGCAAACTTCTGGCTTAAAAATGTTCTTAAAGTAGTGTCAAATGTGGACTGTTTATTTTGATGGGAGGGTAAGACTGAAAAATACCTGCTCCAGGTTTCAGTTAACAAATTCCTCTTTGAAGAGCATCTTGGTGTGATGCTAAATGAGAGCTGCAGTAAGGCCCTCTGTAGTTTCTGGCATACTGGCAACATTTAATTTCAAATTAGGCAAGCTCTTTCACTCATACACAGTAGTTATCTTTTTATTTGGGGTTTTTCCCCTAAGTAACATATGAAGGAAGTAATTATTACTATTGAGGTATCTGTTAATAAAAGAGAAGTTAGAATTTGCAGGGAAATTAATTATACTAACCAATTGTCACATTTCTGTGGTTTAAGAGGAATCTCTGAAGTTGTTGGATAGATAGAAAATAGTTGAAGTTGTATATTGTACAGATCTGTCAAACAGAAACACTTGTTTTGCCTGATTTCCCTGAATACAGCTCTAAATCTGGAGGGCTTTAACATAATCAGTCTGAGTAGTTGGTTTCCAACTTTGCAACCAGCAGTTACTTTACAGGAGGTCCCTTGCACTGCTTTCCAGCCCTTTGGTAAGAGCTGCTGGTCCTCAGTGTTGGAGACTCCGTTCGGGCTAATTTTAGGAGTTTGATGAACCATGGTTTTCTTTTCCTTTGCTCATAGGGGTTCTAAATTGCTAATGATCTGCAGCAGAAATTAATTATTACTAATTATTCCCTTTCAGCCACAGCTCAAATCTTTTAGCACAGTGTGTGGATGTATGTTAAATGAAGTCCAAATTTCATTCCCTTTCCTGTCCTTGAAGCGAACAGCGGATTTTGCTCATTCTTTGCATCCAGATTGGCTTTGTGTAAGAATGCAATGGGGGGATGTTTGTCATGCTTTCAGAGAAGACAGGGAGGATTTCTGTACTTAAAGCCTAAAATGGGATTTAAGGCCTTTCTTTTGTCACAGGTTCACCTTTTCCCCTGGTGCTTTAAGTAGGACAAGGTGAGACTGATATCCCTTCCAAACAAATATATTGAGGGAGATTCTACTTATGAGAATAGTGCATCTGAATTAATTTAAATGAAGGTCATGATAATACTCCACATATACATTGCAAAATGATGCTGTTTTCTGTGCAGTCTGCATATAAACAGTTATGCTGTTATTGAAAAGTATAACTTGCAAAATTTAAAAGATGGGAATTAGTTATATTGAGTGACTTCAGGCAAACTGTTTTTTAACTAGTTAGGCAAATTAAATGAAATGTCACTCAGTCCATGGTTACCTTGCCTAAAATGAACATGTGGCTTTGATCAACAAGGAGGGTGCACTGAAGCCGTTTATTCCCACTGCCTCTCTTAGTTGAGTCTGGAGATGGACAGGGAAATCTGAAAACACTTGTCAACAAACCACAGTATTTTCAGGGCACAAAGAGAAGTTAAAGTATGGGTTTTCCTCCCACACTGATACAGTTACTGCCACTTGGCATTGTAGTGAGCTATCTTTAGTGAGGCTCGCATGTGCTTGCTAGCAGGGTGATGGTCTCCTGTGTCTAACCTTGGAAATACAATAGGTCTAAAGGCACTTATGAAAATTTGCTGGCAGAAGAGCATATGCCCCAGTTTCTGTGGTTTGTCACATCTGTAATTGGCTGAATATTGAGCTACATAAGTCATATGCAATAGCAAATCCCTCTTTGCATTGAATGTGGTGATTTCTGAGGCAGACCACCATAACATGCTTTCTTCGTACAAAGCAAACCTGAGCTGCTATCCTTTCACTTCATTATCATTTTAGCTAAAATAAGGAAGTGATCTTTGGGATGGGAAGAGTTCGGGTGGTTTTCTTAGTCTTTGGAAGAGGCAGTATGCAATCCACTGACTATTTCTGGAAAAGAAAGCTGAGGACACCAAAAGCCCTGTTTTTAGGTGCTGTCCTTTTGAGGTAAAGTCCCTCTGGTGAATGTAGCCTCCTGTTGACTTTAAACCATTACCTGCACTTGGCAAATCCTCACGCAACTCATTTGATGTCAGCTGTTTGCTGTTGGGAACTGTGATAATCTTGTCTTCCATTGTATTTGAAGTTGCAGGTTAAAAATAATCTCTCCAGCAAATCTTATCCTTTTGACATAAGCTACATAGCTAGAATATTTATTTTTTGAAAAGGGGCAGTGTTATTGTCTGAATGGTGACAGTGACAGCTGTTAATTCCCACATGCTTCTTAATGACAGAAATCTGCTCTGAAGAGTGGTTTTGCTTCTGCGGAGCCAGGTCTTCTTCACTTCACCATTTATCTCTATTATAAATCACAAAGAAAATTGAGAGCGTATTAGCCTTGAGGCTGTGGAAGGTACAAGTACTAATCTTTTCATCAGAGGGCTTTTTGGGAGAGCAGTGGGCTCAGGCTGGTGACAATTAGCTGTATGCTGAGACATCTCCTCTGATCACTGCGGCACCTGCTTCTCCTCCATAGGAACCCCTAATGATGGCCCTGCTACTGGGGTGTGCTAAAGAGCGTAGCTGTATGTAACTGTACCTTGAGAGCTCATCTACAGACTTTATTACAACAATTACTAAGGATCATTTGACTGTAAGCACTGTGTCTCTCTCGCTATGAATCAATCAGTCATTAACCTTAGCAGTATCGACGTGTTCTCACTATGCATTTCAAGCAGATTAATAAACAAGAGAAGAGTTAAGAGCCCATTCTGCATGCTGCGATATATTCCTGCATTACTGGATCTGGATAAACAAAGTGACACTTCATTGTACTGCGAGAGATTTATGAAGGAACTATGATGTGGGAGAGAAGGGGAAAGAGAGGTTTGTGCTGAGATGTGCTGATAAAGAAGCAAAGCTAGACAGGGAAATGAGAGCAACGTGCATACTCGTGCACGTCTGAAAAGCAGGCATCTGACAATGAGCTGACACATGCTAGGCAGGAATTGCTTTCAATTTCTGCTGTCATGTCACTGTGATTCTCAATGACTTTGTACCATTCTGGGAAGAATCAACATGTGTGATGGAGGGAAAAGAGGAAAAGAAAGAAGAAAAAAAAAAAGCACATGCATGAAAGTAACTCTTTGATGTGTCTTTTTAGGTGACCATAGTTAAAAGCCTTGTATCTTGTGAAAGTATAGTCCTGTGTAATACGAAGTCCTTGGCTGTTTTAAGACGCTCTTTAATAATAATAATAATAATAATAACCTCAGGAAACAGTGGATTCCATTCAGGAATCCAATTTCTGACTGTGTACAAAATGACTTGGAGGTCTCTTCTTCCCCCCCAAAAAACATTGATTTTTTTTTTTTTTTTTTTTTTTTTTTTNTTTTTTTTTTTTTTTTTTCCCTAAACTCTTCCTGGCCTGCAGTCCCCAAACAGTGGTACTGTCCCACATGCTGCCTATGAGGCTCTTAGTTATTTGCTGGAACAATATTCCTGTGAACAATCCAAGCCGAGGAAATGTGTTACACGCAGAGCTGTCATAGCCAAAGATTTCTGCTGACAACAGGGAAGGGCTGGGGATGTCTGCCTTAGAGCAGAGCAGCCCAGGTGCTGGGTGTAGCAAGGATGGGGTGCAGTCCCTGGGAAAAGGGGCAGAATTGGCAACTGCAGGTCGGTGACACTCGCCAGCTGACTCCTACAGCAATGCTGGCACCTCAGCAGGCAGCAGAGTCCTGTAATGGCAGCCAGAAATTTGGGAGGACTGAGAGCAGCCTGCTCGCCACTGCCTGATGACTCCTGGGTAAATAAGGAAACAGAAGTGACAAGCACAGCAGACAACACCGGGATTCTTTGCTCTGGGTTCTGCAGCTGGCTCTAGATGCAGCAAACCTTTCCAGCTTCAACTGGCAGAGAACAGGCACCAGCTTTGTAGCTAAAATAGGATGTCTGGAAAATAATGTCCTCCTTAGGAAACATGCAGCACTTCACTGAGCCTCCTGCCTGAGCCTGCAAGGCCCCAACCTGGAACAGCATTTGTAAATGAACTACCTACACTGAGTAGCCATGGAGAGAGGTGCCCAGAAGGTATCTGGAAAACCTGCCCGTTTCAGTGCCCGTGGACCAAGCATCCTGAAGCTTGACAAGTCACCAGAGGGTTCAGCAGCTTCATTTTTCTTAATTCCTAACATATGTAGATCTTTAGCTATGACACAATTAATTTAAGCCATTAGCGAGAGCTGGATCTGGGCCTTTGCAAAGCCAAATGGCCTATATTTTGTATTTTAAAAATTAAACGTATTCTGGTTCTTCTGAACAGGGTTTGCAGGGACTAATATACCTTTGGGTGTATTTCTTCAGCCAATTTTAAGCAGTCCTGCTGCTGGCTGAGTTACCCCACATCCTCATGCATGTGGGTCTTGGGGACACTGAGCAGTGAGCAGTTCACAGGCACAAGCCTTCTGAAAAATTTCAGATAGGGAGTTCTTTGCAAGCAGACTGGTTGAAAGTTCATTGCTTTGTCTCTTTTATCTTTATCCACCTTTTAAAGCATGTTCATTCAGGTCCCAGGCAAAACCTTATTAAGGACTCCTTGTTAGCTTCTCTTTCATGAATATGAACATCTTCGTGCAAAGTTTTGCACATTCAGCTCCATAAAAACATGGCCTTTAAAATCAGCAGTTGGGATCTGGAAGTTTTATATAATCTCCATGTATGCTAAAGAATTTCAGTTCCTTTTAAAGTTCTCAAATAATATTTTATATTCTAAATTAAAACATATACAAATAATTTTTGAAGTATACCCTCCTGAGTTTTAGACCTCCTAGCCAGTTTTATTTTACTGTCTCAGACTACATAAATGTGTATATATAGTAGATGTATTTATAGAATAAGTAGCTATTACAGCTGTGTATTTAAATCAAAATGAGTAATTTATATAGATTCTCTACTTTAAGCTTCATTAGAAAATCGTAATTTTCTTTATCAATTCAGTGTCTTGTATTACTTTTATGTTACGGTACAGATTGATTTGGGAAAAAAAGGAGGAAAAAAAAAACACCCTCTGTGAGTATCTCAATTTTTAATCAATCTATACTGATTAGTTGTGTTTGGTCAGACGTGTAATATGACATTGTTCTTCTGCTGTGGCTGGATGAATGCACAGATAATCATGATATGAATCATTACATTTGCAAAGCAAAATCCATTTTCTACCAATTCACCTCCCATGAGTATTTTTTATGAAGATGAATTGCTGAAAGGCAATATTTTTGAATATGTTGTCTCCTTTGAGCAGCTTTAGAAATTACCTGCACCTGATTTTAAATGGGGGGAAGGAGTTAGGACTCTGAATATGATGCTGCAGGTATTAACTGGGGTCAAAGGTGATTAAGTTGGAGGAGGGGGCCAGCCTGGCCTGCCTCTTCCCGTCCACTCCCCAGCATGGACACTGCCCTGTTTGGCCAGGCTCCCTGAAATGCATGGGGAGGCTGGATGTGTTGGTGAGGGTGGATCTGTGACATGCCCCGTGGCTGAACATGTTGACCCTGTTCATGCCATGGAAGTCCAAGGAAGGTTCTCCCCTGGGGCTCCCAAGACAAGACACCCAAAGGGGTCACCCCTCAGGGCAGCACATGGCAATGGTGGACTAATGGGTACATATCATAAATACTCGCCCAGTCTGGACTAAAACACTTGTGCTGTGTTTTTGAAGCAAATATTTATGCTTCTGCAAGTGAAAACATAGTTTACTGAGAGACTGCCTACTGCTTTGATCATGGAGGGGGAATTCTGGGAGTGAATAGAATCAAAGAATGTCCTGAGTTGGAAGGGACCCCCAAGGATCATCAAGTCCAACTCCTGCCCGTGCATATGACAACTCTACAGTTCACACTGTGTGTCTGAGGACATTGTCCAGTCTCTTCTTGAACACTGTCAGGCTTGGGGCCCTGACACCTCCCTGGGGAGCCTGTTCCAGTGCTCCATCACCCTCTGGGTGAAGAACCTTTTCCTAATGTCCAACTTAAACCTCCCCGACACATCTTCCTGCTATTCCCTTGGGTTCTGTCATTCGTCACTAAAAAGAAGAGTTTGGTGCCTACCCTTCTTCTCTTTGTGAGGAAGCTGTAGATTGCAATGAGGTCTCCCCTCAGTCTTCTCTTCTCCAGGCTGAACAAACCAAGTGACTTTAGCCACTTCTCATACAGCTTCCTCTCCAAACCCTTCACCAACTTTGTAGCCCTCTTCTGGACACTCTCCAGTAGATTAATATCTTCTTTTATCGCGTGGTGCCCAGAACTGCACACAGTGCTCTAGTATTCCTATTTTGTGTTTTCTGCCTGAATTGTCTTCTATTTAGAGACCTTTTGTCGTATGTTTTTGGGAAGTGTTTTCCCCTGTAAGTTTAGCTTGGCAAACAGCCAAGCTCACAGCTTGAGCAAGCTAATCTTGACCAAGTTTACATATGGATAACAAGATGCATGGATTGGAGAGATAGATGGTCTCATAGCTACTGCAACTCACAAGGATCAGGCCTGTTTCAGATGCTGTCTCCGGTTTCTTGTGTTACACTGGGGATGTTGAGGGTTAGTGCTTTCCTTCTCTCAGCCTGCCTAGTCTGTCTGTCTAGGTTGTCAGATATGCACTGCAATAGGAGTTATTTAAGTAGAACATCTGGTGTAACTGGGACACAATATCACAAGGTGTCATTGAACACCATAGTCATGCACAAAATGGTAAAACCAAAGTACCAGAGCAGTTTAATGCAGAGAGAAAGAGATAGATGTAAAATTACATAGTGCTGATAGTCCTGTGCTGATAAAGATGACTATCTCATAGACCTCCTTGAAAGCAGAGAGAAATTCTAGTGCCTGTGAATTATTTGGAAAAATGATAGCATCTTATTGATTTCTTAAAAAAAAAGAGGAGACAGGAATTTCCCAGATAATGTTGAGGTTTCCTAGTGTCTGAAAGAAAGAGATGAGAAAGTGTTTACTACTGTGTGTACTCATAGCCAAAATCATCACCTTGTGATATGTCCCCAACAACAGCTTTGGGAAACCAAGCACTTGAATTAATACTACAGAGGTGGGATAAGACTTTTAAAGAGCTCACAGGCAGTTAGATGACTTAATTTCTGTTGTGGTTTAACCTGGCAGGCAGCTAAACACCACACACAGACATTTGCTCACACTGTCCTCCTGGAGTAGGCCGAACAGTTTAGTAACAAATAAAGAGAAAATTATTATAATAATAACAACAACTAGAATAATAACAAAAGAATATATGAAACAAGTGATGCATAAGCAATTCCTCACCATCCATCAACATCTATCCAACCAGTTCCTGAGCAACAGTCCCCTGGTTAACTTTTCCCTAGTTTTTATACTGAACATGATATCATATGGTTATGGAATATCCCTTTGGCCACTTTGGGTCAGCTGTCCTGGATGTGCCCCTTCCCAATTTCTTGTGCATCTCCAGCCTCCTCCATGAAAAGTCGTTGACTTGGTATAAATATTGCTTGGCAACAATGGAAACATTGTGTGTTATCAATATTCTTCTCATGCTAAATCCAGAACACAGCACTATCACAACTGTTAGGAAGAAAATAGACTCTATCCCAGCCAAAACCAGGACACCTCCTATGGATTTAAGCCCAAGTGAAGTACTTGCAGGGTTAAAAAAAAAAAAAAATCCTACTCTGATTGGGGAACCAGTAAAATAGCACGCAGCTCTGCAGAAGACAAATGTTGAGCACAGGGGGAGAGTTTCTTTGGGCAGAGAAAGTCCTGGCTGAGGACAGGCTGGCATGAAGGAGTAAAAGGTGCTGATTAGAAGGTCCTTATCCTGCCTTTCATGGAGAAAAGCAAAAGGAAAAAAATAATATAAAAACCTCGAGAACTACAGGAAGCAAATTAAATTACCATACAAAAATAATAATCACTGGAAGAAGTGTGGAGTGTGGATCTTATGTATTTTTTGCACATTGTAGAGAACCTTAAAGGCTGTCAGCGTTTTAATTAAATATGACAGCTTGACAAAAGGAGCAGCTAGGTGTGAAACGCATATACTGCTGGAGGGAGGTTTTCTGCTCAACAGTGACCTGAAATCGGGAAGTCGCTGACTGTGACCTTCGCTGTGCTTTGCGGAGCAGCCAGAGCTGCAGGCAGAGTTGTCAACTGTGTAGTCTCCAAAACTGACACACTGCGTTCATTGCTGCATGAGTCAGGCACAGCGAGAGCACCACCACTGCTACTCACGCTTACCATGCATGAGTAGAGAAAAGAGCTGACCCTTCCCCTTGACACGGAAGCTTGGTTTCTTGTTGGTGCAATTGACCTTGTCCAAAAAAAAATGCTGAGAAACTGCATTCTTCCAACCTTCTTTCTGTTGCGGCCCCCCAGAAAAAAAAAAAAATTTAGTTGTGAAATTCTAGCACTTAATCTTATTAACAGAGACTAGCCATAACTGTAGCCTGTAACTAAGTTCTTTCTAACATTACATGGCTTTTCCATTTAATAATCCCTCCAGTGTAAGGCTTCCTAGCAGAGTAACACTATACTGCATTTCAGGCGTCTCTATTATTAATTAATTTGCTATTCACTGTAATACACCCTGTCACAATGAATTTATTTAGCACAATGTGGATATTTCATGTCTTCTGATTATGCTTCCTTGACTGTTTCAAATGCAAGATTTCCCAGCTGTCAAGACCCAGTACCCTCTACATCATGATGCAGCAGATCCTGACCCGTATTCTATCAACCGCACCTGGCTCTAAGAAGACTTGAAACCCACTCCAGAAATGGAACTGAAAATGCTTAAAAATTTTCATCCCTCTTTCAAATTTTGGAGGTCTTAGATATTTCAGTGTTTTCAAGAAGAGGGCCAAGTCTCTGCTTTGAGAGCAACCCTGCAGAGGAGGTCTTAGGGGTACTGATGCATGAAAAGCTGGACATGAGCTGGCAATGTGCACTTGCAGCCTAGAAGGGCAATCATATCTAGGGCTGCATCAAAAGGAGTGTGGCCAGCAGGTCGAGGGAGGTGATTCTGCCCCTCTATTCCACTCTGGTGAGACCCGCACTTGTAGTATTACGTCCAGCTCTGGGGTCCCTCAGTACAGGAAGGATGTGGACTTCTTGGAAAGGATCCAAAGGAGGATGCAAAAATGATCAGAGGGATGAAACACCTCTCTTATGAGGAGAGGTTGAGAGAGTAGGGATTGTTCAGCCTAGAGATGGGTCTGGAAAAACCTTTTTTAACCTTTCAATAATTTAAGGAGGCTTAAATGAAAGATGGAGACAGATACTTTAGTACGACCTGTTGCAGTAGGATAAAGGGTAACGGTTTTCAACTAAAAGAGGGGAGATTCAGACTAGGTATAAGGTGAGGGTAGTGAAACACTCGAAAAGGTTGCCCAGAGAGGTGGTAGATGCCCCATCTCTGGAAACATTCAAGGCCAGGCTGGATGGGGCTCTGAGCAACCTGATCTGGTTGAACATGTCCCTGCACATTGCAGAGGGGTTGGTCTGGATGACATTTAAAGGTCCCTTCTAACCCAAACTATTCTATGATTTTGTGTGACTCTTGCGAAGCTGCAAAAACCACAGCCAAGCAGACCTTGCCAGAGCTGAGCACATTCTGCCTGGTGAAACCTCCGTGCTATCCTGGGTTCAGATCCTAATGCTGCAGATGAGTGATTTAGCATCTTGATGCTACTGATGTAACTTTCATGAGTAATACTGTTGACATTAAATCTACTTCCATGATATACTACATTATAGAAATGTTTTCTTCAATGTAATTTCCACAGACTGGATTTAGATTCAGAAAAAAAAAAAAAAAAAAAAAATCTGCATTTCCCAATGTATAAATTGATTTGTAGCTCAGCTTGATCGCTACTGTGAAAACCATTTTAGGTAAGAAGTTATATTCAGAGGGGGCTGCATGTTCATTAACATCCTGAAAAGGAATGAGAGGGAAATTCTATACAGGAAAACTTAATAGTCCATGTACTTTGGTGAATGTAATTGAGCTCTGCTTTCATGGTGCAGAAATAAAATCTCCCGTGCCTTGAAGTAGTTGAAGAGTTCAACTAATTCCTCACAACCACATAATAATTTATCATTCATTATTATCCCAGTGGATTTCTAGCGCTCATTCTGCCATAATTTGTACCCCTCGTATCCTCAAGCAAAAGCAGTCACTGGTGTACAAAGACTTGAAACAAACATCCTTTGAAAAGAGCAAATTGAACATTATGTATCAGTAACATGATTCAGTGATACTTGTAACAGAGCAGTAAGTACATTGTTTATTCACCTGCATCGTCGTATAAACAAGGTGATTAATGATAAAATCAAATGTTCCTATTCTATGCATACACTAACAATCATATGTAGAGCAGCATATGGTTTATTACTAAAACTCAAAAAAATGTGTGCACTAGAACTAAGTCCAGCTGTGGTGTTGGTGTTGTGATGAGCTGGTTGTGGTTGAGAAATGCAGTGGGAGCTTTGCCACTGGAGTTGCAGGTGAACTGTGTCAGATGGGAGACCCCTTCACCTCGGAGGGGCTGGACCAGCACTACTGAAAGCAGCAGAAATGCTCATTCAGTGCCTGGTGACTGTTAACATGGCCCACACACCCTTGCAGCCATTTCAGAAACTTGTACAGAGAAATGCCTAGCACTGTACAACCCAGCATGAGCAAAATCAAAACAAAATTCGTGTTCAGCAGGATGATCAATAAACCTGTTGCTGTGGGGCTTGACAGCTTAGCTGGTCAGTTTCTGCCTTCCTGCTGTTGAGGGAATTTTTTTAGGGAAAAAGCAAAAACAACCAACAACAAAAAGCATTTCTAAAACTGCAAGTAGATTCAGCTGTATAATAAAAAAACCCTGATATTTCAACCATATCACCTTTCAACCAGTTCCAGGTTGTGAATTTACAAGGTTCATTTTATCTGTCAGCTTTTTTGCTATTTAAGTTCCTGTTGTGGACGTATTTCTTCAGAAAGGCTTTCTCTGAATCTGGGAGGGAATGTGGCCGTATGGGTTAAGCATAGCATTGGTAATGATCTTCTCTACCTAATCCCACTTTTCTTGTTTAGAGGACAGGGTTGTGTAGTTCTGAATGTCATACAGATAATTTTTTTCTTAATTGTGTGTGCCTGGCTGAATCGGTCTGGTGTACGAAGGAGGCAACAGCTGTTAACACAGGTAGCTCATGGAAATTGCCTGTTGTATATGCAGTAAGAGAGTGGTGAGACTCAAGTGAGAGCTCAGGTACTCAAGCCCTACCTCACCCACTGGCTGCAGAGGAGTCTGCTTGTGAGCCTGCACTTTCTATATGCCTAGTTAGCTGTGTTTTACAGAACTTACAGTCTGGTTTAAATCTCTTGAAAGAGTTAGGTTAAGTTTTGGATTTCTTAAGCACTGGTCGTGTGCTCAGAATGAAGCTGGACACATAACTTTCAACATCTAAAGGTCATTTCTGTTCATTCCTGCTGTTAAACCGTGGTTGAGCCCTTTAGAAAAATGAGAGGTTTTTTAATATTAGAACAATATTATTTGAACGATAATATTTTAAACAAACTCTACCCACTGTATTAGAAATCAAAACAACTTCTAAAAAGCTTAATATGTACCTACAGGCCACAGAAAATATTATACTTCTGTCTTCTGCTGTTTTCTTAGATAGTGCTGAATGATGCAAAGGAACCCAGCACAACATTTAGGAAAGGAGAAGACCTATTTCTTCTGAAGTACTTAAAAGCTACCATGGTGGCATTTTTTGAGTGTAGGTTCAGATCCTAAAGACAAATGGGAGAGCTGCAATGCCTGTCACACTCTTTACCACAGAAATTTTTACAATAGCCCATCCTTCTCATCTCCAAAATCTCCCTCATAAAGGTTTCGTTTAACTGAAAAGAGTACAAAATCTATTTCTTGGTGAACCGTAGCAGGAAAAGTTAGACTGGAAAGAAACCTGATCACCTTTTTCAGCTTAGAAGGGTATTGCAAAGCAATGGCTGAGCCAGAATTTTTATCACTTTTAAACTATTTCATACTGCTTGACATTGTATTTTTTTTGTCTAACTTAACTGTTTTCTGTCTATAAAAATACTAGATTTTTTTCTTTTAAGACTCGAAGAGTGACAATGTGTTGAATTCAAGAAAACTTTGATGAGGAAAGCTGTGGTATTTGTGTTTTAATTTCCCATTTCATTTTAGTGAGCCCAAACTGACCTATACCACCTCTTCATTGATCTAATTAATTCTGTTTGGGGTTTTTTTTGATAGCTACAACGTATTTTCTTCCTTTTCTACGTCTTCCTGAGCCACAATTTACCTTCCCAAACTACCCCATCCTCCATTGCTCTGAAGTTAAATCATTAAAAAAAGATCATAAAGAGTAAATGTAACTCCCTTGATTCCCTCATTAACAGTGTCCTCTGGCTTCCCCAAATCACTTTCAGTGCATGAAATGAGAGGAACCGAGACAGCACTACAGCTTGCTCATTTCCTAAGCCCTCAGGAAGGTTATGGGGAAGCAAACCCATGTCTTGCATCTCCATACAAGCCCTTTTTTTGACTTTTACCCTGTAGCTCTACAGGAAGGGCAGACACTCATGTAAAAAACCACGGCACGTAGTTAGAAGCAGCCCAAGAGTGATGGTTACTGTCCCCTGCACGGTGCATCCTCCTCAAGCACAGCACTAACTTCTTACTTGTTGCTGCTGCTCTGGGCCCTGGAAGCCAGCCAGGAAAATATCATCTTGAAGTGGTTTGTAAACCCTGGTAGAGTGCTACTTAGAGAAAAACAGTTGGCTCTAATCCTGATCTTGCATGAAGCCTCTGTGGGTAGGTACGAGCAAGAAATTTTCAGGAGGTTAAGCAGAGTTAGACTCATTTTCAAGGCCAAGGAGGGAAAAATAACAGATCTGTATGCTCTTGATGGGTGAACCCAACCTTCTGCATTTGAATTTGATCTCTCTTTTGGCAAGGTCAGAAGTGAAAGTTTTTAAAATATCAGAGATCATATGGAAACTCAGGGGACAGATGGGTCTCAGAACCCACCTTCATTCTTGGCCCTTGAACTCTAGAAGTGTATCTGTGTTGCAGCATACCCCCGCCTGATCTCGAAGTCCTGATCTTGCCTGCAAGCCCTGAACACCCTTCTTTAGGGAAATTCCATCTGGGGACAACTTCTGGTTTGTTCCTGGGGCACTGAACTTGTATGAAAGCTAAATCCACCTTGGGAAACACCAGAGAGGAAGTCGGAGGCCTGATCACCTCTCTATTTCCCACCTTTTCTTCTGGTCACTGTAAACTCAGAGTTTTGGGTGGTTCTGCACCTTTACAGTTCTAATCTCAATTTATCCTATAGCCATGTAATTCACACTGAACTAGAAGAAAATATTTTTCTAAAATATTGAGCTGTCTGAGGAGGGGTTGATTTTGCCTTTGCTGGGAGAAGCGCTTTTTGAAGTTAATGTCTGTTGATTTTTCTTTATTATTTTTTTAATGATAGGTAATTAACATTAGTGTGGCAGTGGAGCTGTTTCTACACACTTTTGCCTGAATAGACCCCTCCCAACTCTTCAAGCAAACCTGGACAATTTAACAAGAATTTAAAGGAAAAAAGCCTCATTTACTGTAGAAAGGTTAAATACTGGCAAATCTGACCCTACCGCTGCTTCAGCAATATTTTACTGGTGCTGTGTGCCAGTGCCTGCTCCATGCACCTTGTATCTATCACCTCCACCCAGCACCCCACCCGGCTGAGCTCCTGCGAGCACTTTCCCCCAGCAGCCGAGCCTGGTGGTGTCTGCTGACAGGGAGGCTTGCTGCAGCATCCTCTCGGTGCACTGAGGTACATTGCAGGATTTATCTGTGTAGTTTCCCTGTGTCCCATTGTTCTTCCCACATACAGCGGAATAATTACATCCTAGTACCAAAAATGAACAGAACCAAAGCTTTTTTCCTTGTATTTTCCTGCCTCCCTGTTTGTTCTCTTCTTATGCAGTTGTGTTTGAAACATAGTTTTCCCTTAAATATTTCAAAACCCTCCCCATCTCTTCTCCTCATTTTTAATTTTTTTCGTTAAACGTTATTTCAAAAGACTATTCATAAATTGATTGTTTTTCCCCAGAAAGACCTGCAGATTTGAAAGGGAAGTCTGTTTTCAAGAAAGCAAAAAAGAGACCCTCAGGTGTTTGAAATTTTGTTCAGATCTGATTTTGGTGCCTGCAAGTGCTTTCCTAAGAGTCAGGGCAGCATTTACCCCTGAGGTAACAAATTAAAGATGGAACTAATCTTAATCCCAAGGGAAAGTCTGAATCTCTTCAACTAATTCTATGCATTTTTGGACAAGCCGTTTTTTAAACCCCATTATTCTGGATTGTTTTTTACATTTCTTGTATGGCTTTAGAAAATCTCTTTTTTTCTAAACTCATCACAGTATTGCTCATTCAGCATTCATTAAGATTATTTTTGTCTCTCTAAGAAAAATTCTGTCTCATAGTCAAGCATCTAGTCATTTCAGTGAGTGAGTAGGCGAAGTTTTTTACTGTGCAATACAGTGTGCAAGTCCCTCTCTAAAAAAAAACACCTTTCCAGCAGATTATCTCAAAACATTTCTGATATTTCAGTCACTTTATAAACAGGAAAATAAGAGTCAATTATTCACTCAGAAGAAACCTGGGATTGTGTTGAGGCTCATGGCAGTCTGTGTAAAAAAATGGCCTTGACACAGTTTCTAGAGGAGGTAGCACTAAATGAGGGACAGATTTAAGCTGATAAATTGAGTGAGACAAACAAAGTATAGAGCGTATTCTACGTGTGTTGTGCTTAGGTCATTTACCTGTCAATGGTCCTGTTAGTAATGTTTTTGTTAGGAAGTACTAGAAAATTTGGTAGATGCTGCTGGGATTAGGCCAGCTGAAGTGATCAAGTGTTGTACATTGTATACTACAGAGTACAGGCAACCTGTACCATATGTACATTTTATTTATTTCCCAAAGAAACCCAAAAGTATTTGAGATTTTATGTCTGCAGATGCTAGAAGGGGGAAAAAAAGCCCCCTTCCATAGACAGTAAAATCCTACCAAGGACTTTGTGTGATAGCAGCAAAGAAGTGCATGTGCTCGTGTATAGGCAAGTGGAGGCTATTGGGAACATGATGCAGATCTCAGTATCTGCTCTGCTACAGTGCTTTGTGCATTGATTCAGGCAGCTCCCTTTTCATTTATTTCAGCCACTATCTAGGCAATGGCATAGTTTGTAGCACTGATTTCCTCCCCACCCCAGACATCATAATAATTTGCAAAATCTTCCCATCGTTTCTGGCCCATCATTCCTTCTTACCCCCTTAGTGTATTCCTTCTTTAGGGTTAGTCTAAAACACTGAAAACATAATTTTATGAAGAACACTGCAGTTCTGAGTTTCATTTCTTTTTCATCACTGCACTTCTTTAAATTGTATATACATTAAATAGAAATATCATCTTCTACTCGGCTTCAAGAAGAGACAAGGCTTTAGTGTAGTACACTCAGGCTTGCTTTCAGTTCAGCGTGTTAGATAACAAGTAATCAGCATTTATATCTGGGTGCTGCTCCAAAGCAAGCTTTTCAGGGACTTCAGAGTTGTTTTGGTGAATGCCTCTTGTTCTGTGTTCTCTGGTTCTGGCAACATCTCAAGTTTCTGAAATAAAAATATCGAAAGAGCATGTCTTTCCTAACATGAATTCTGACCTGTCTAAAATCAGCAGCCTGAGATACAACTGCTGGACAGCTAGTGATACAGTCTGTATCCATGCATACAGCCCTCTGCTTCCCAGAGAAAAAGAGCTGGGTGAGCTTGATAACTATACAGAGTTGTAGATGTTTATTCAGAAAGAAGCCTTTGAAATTCATCAGCTGCTATTTGGGATATCATAGGGACTCCTGACCTGCAAAGAATGATGTCACACATTCAGACTTAAAAGCTTTCGTAAAAATCGAATGCCAGAAACTCAGAAACTCCAGGAGGAAATAAGGAAACCTGAGTGGAAGTATCTTTTACATCTTTAATTGCCTCCCCTGCAAGGAATACCCATAATTGAGGGCATATGATAATTAGCATAAAGAAGCAGTCTACAAGTGAAAAGTCAATGGACTTATGTTAAAGAGGAATGTAAGTTTTCTTTTTACTCAGTTGGAAAGTCCTTTCTTGAAGCATTTATTGCAAGCTGTAAGAAATAATCCATAAAGGAAAGAAATTTTGCCAGGAAAATGATGTCTTAAAAGCTGTTTTCCACTTCACAGCGCATTGCTTGTCTTTTGTCATGATAAAAATATTCAGCATGTTTTGAGGTCCATACTTATTTATCCCTTCTACTCAGGAAAAGTCAATAATTCTCGGAATGAGATAGAAATGTCAGCAGTGCCATTCTTGGTAGGGATTACACATTCCAGTAAGTAATAATTTTTGGTATCTCATCACAGATACAAGCTGGTATCTGAACCCCTTCAAACAACCTGAGGCAGGTTTTTACAGTCACCAATGCCAAAATTCCCCCCCTAAAAAAACTTTCTCAGTTTTTGACCACTAATTATAGTTGAAGCTAGTCTTTTCTTTTTTTTCCAAACAGATGGGAAAAATCAAAATGTTAAGTAGCTTAATTTTCACCACAGGGCTCTTTCAAAGGCTTTAAACTTCTGGATGGAAGCCAGATTTTCGGTTGGGTTTTTCTCCTTGTGTTTAGTCCCTATAGGTCTAAAGGCACAAAAAAGGCGAGTTACACGCAGCTCCCTTTAGCATGCCCTGCTTGCTTTCTCTGCTGCTCAGTTAGCAAACTTTACTCAAAGTAGGTTAATGCTTCTGATGCACAGCAGGCTCCAAAACCAAAGCTTGATTTTATTTTTTTTCTTAAAAGCTGTCAGCACTCATCCGTTCAAGGACCTATTCTGTCTCTCTGTTTACCTGCAACAGGACATGTTGAAACTAAAGTCTCAAAGAACTAGGCACTATTTTTAGGATTCAGAAGAGTTACTTCAAAGATAATCAGCCATCTTGTTTTTTCTACAGTGACAATTGTGATTTATCTTATAGCTAAATAAGGTTTTACTTGTGAGAATCTGCATGGGGAGTCATCCAAGAAAAACAGGAGGCAGTGGGACTTGTATCAGAAGGCAGGTGTATTTTTGTGTAGTGCTTGTTTAGCATCTCCTCCTCACTATTACACTTGCCTAAACTTTTCAGGCTCTGAGGACTTTGGACCTGGGCTCTGGATTAAGACTATGCCGTGATGGGAATGAAGGCAGGCATGGGAATGTTTGTGGCAAAGACAAAGAGGATGCAGCATAGAGGAAGCAGTCAGTGTGTGTGTATATACACCTTTTTCTTCTTTCCTTTGAAGTCAGAGATATTTAATGTCCCCTTTCCTTTTCCCATGTAAAAGTGAATCAATGCAGGCAGGTTCCCCGGTGCCAAGGGCTGCATTGTCTGTAAATTTGTGTATGTTTTGTTGCACATCATTTCTGCTACTTGCCAAACCCATGTGTGTCATGAGCAAGTGTTTCTGGTGTTTAGGATTCTTTAAGAAGTACGTATGGAAACTATAATTGGATTGTGGAAGGACTGGACTGTGTCTCAAACTTATATTTAAGGGGTGGGCTCATTTGTCAAGAAAGTGAGGAAATAAGCAATGCAAAGTGCTCACTGTAGCATGTCAGGGGCTAAAACTGAGAACTATTATTCCAAGTATGTGTCCTGGAGGAATAAATATATTAGATTATCTCTTAATGGATGAGTTTAACTTTTAACTTTGGTGGGGGGAGCGGTGGGAGGAGGAGTTTATATTGCTTACATTGGTCTGAGTTATTTGCCTGAAATATATGATAATTTTTTCTATTTCTGGGTCATTGTAGTGAAGAGTTATAGGATGTTTCTTCATCTGGAAGAGACTTGATGCTTCACATTTACAATCTCTGCACTTATGAAATATGTTACAACTTGCGTGTTTCTCCTGAGAAGCCCTAGAAAGCAACAGAAGTGGTTTCAAAGGCAGGAGGAGAGTTAAAAGTTCCAGTGTTAAAAAAGAAACCTATGTAAACTGTTTTACAATTTAAGAGTTTTGCAAAGCTCTATCTTACCTTGGCCTCATGCCCCACATTGCCTGTCCGTGAAGCACTGCAACCCTGCCTTGACATATTTTATAGTACACTTCAGCTTTGAGGAAAATAAACTAGTTGTTAAAAGGCTTTTGCAAGTCCCATCATCTGTCCCATGATCCTATGGACAAGTGGACCTATGAGACTGTCCTTGGGTTTGTAGCACGGAAAGTCTTGGTGGCATATGTGCTTGATGGTGTTTGTACTATGAATGAGGTATACTTACTGTTCCGAGTTATGATGATGTATAGCTGTACATTAACATGTTCCTCACTACCTGTGATGTAGTTATCCAGGTGTTTGCACATAACTGATGTTAACACAGCCTTATGAAATTGCTGCACTGTCTGGTGCATAGTGTAATCATAAGTGGCAGGAATTGTATCATAAGAACTGCATCTTCAACTTAGAAGGGGTACTGGCAAAAGATTGTCAGCTTCTACAAGGTAAAAATGGGATCTGAATCGTAATTCGTGTGAATAATGATGAACTGATCTTTCACCTGCTGTGCAGTTTGTGGTGTCTTAATTTTGAGTGCCTAAATCAGAATTCCTTCAATGGTTATATACGTTTGTAGGTTTATGCATACAAAAACCTGACAGGACAATCCTACTGGAGCAGAACCCTGAAGCTCTGGTGGGAGACAGGCAACACACCATGCCGAGTGTGATTGTCTGCAGCCATTCCTGTAAAACATCCTTGAGATACGTTGTCCTTCCCACAGTCCTCAGGGGTCTGCAGGTGGGAACCTCCCGCAGCGCTTCTGTGCTTTTACATCTGATTTACAGATGGATCCCACGCTGCACAAGGAGGAGGGAAAACGGAAAGCTAGTCAGCAGAGGATCTGAAAACCAAGCGTTTCATCCATAAAGGGCCTGATCCTCATTGCAGCAACATGTTTATTGCAGTATAGAGAAGAAACCAATGTGTGAATTAGGGCAATTCAACCACATTTAAAGAAGTTTATGTTTTTGTAATTAGATGGGCATCTCTACAGAAAGTACATGTCAACAGCCTAAATAGATGAGAAAATGGATATATCTTACGTTGTGCTTGCTCTCTTTTAGATCCAGTGCACAGTTCAGCTAAATGTTTCTCTAGCGTTTTTCCCATAAGAGACTCTTAACTACAACAGCATCCTACTAAGAGGGGCTTTTTATTATTATTTTGAGGGTGTTTATGTGCACTGGGATAATGCCACTCCAGAAATAGAATGCTTTTCCTTTGTTTTTAAAATAGTTTTCTGCTTTTAATTAAATAGTTTTTAAATAGTTTCTTGCTTTCAAAAGAGCAGAATACAGCTGCTACTGGCATCTGATTAATGCTTGCTATTTCATGATAACTGTAATTAAATTCAGCTAATTCTGCACTGCAATATTTATGGAAAACAAGGACCAGAAGCTGTAGTTCAACACTGATGCTGGGGAGTGTAAGATCACACAAAATAACTCTGAAAAGCTGTTGGGCAGGGACTTGGGGTGGTCCACAGGGAACTCAGAGCTTTCCCTTTGTGTTGTACTGGGTGATGTGGAGCCTGTACGTGCACACCCTCCCTTGTAACTTCTTCTTGCCTCCAGTTTTTTTCTTCTATAATGAAAAGCAGTCTTGGGGCTGTCTTATAGAAAGGTTTGCTTCGAACTGTGCCTCAGCCTCCACTGCTCTGGAGATACCCCTCTGACTGGGCAACTATCAGGGGGATTTACAGCCATATTTGCCTTCAGTTTAAGGGAAGAACAGAGAAACATCTTTTCCCTGGAGACTCATCTTTGGTGACAGCTTCTGAAATACGCGAGCTCTGACAAATGGATGCAGTGGCAGTTCAGGGATGTGTTAGTGGTTACAGTGGTGCCACTGCTCTCAGCTCATCACACAGACATGGAGTGATGACAAGAATGTGTCCAAAACTCTTTTTTTCCTCTGTGGCTGTGCCTGTCCAAACTGATCATAGGAATTCCTGTTGCCAGCTTTCCAGTTCATTACCTAACCCCCTCTCCATTTTACTCCTCAGTAGGCAACTGTTCTGTTAAAGTTTTCACTTTATGTGCCCCCTGACGGTGGTGCGGTCTGAACAATGGCAGGCAGGTGTCCTCCACAGCTACCGTGGCCAAAGGAATGTAGGCTGGAAGAAGATGACTGCAGGCAGATAGTGAAAACTGCTTGTACACCACGATTGACTTGCCCTGGTTTTACTAACAAGTTTTTTGGAATGAACACCAAGTACATGTAGTAACACCATGTATCTCAAGCACAAAGAGACAGAGACTGTTGCTCAGAGAACAAATATCACAATAGACTGTTGCACCAGGAAAACGCAGCATTAACCTTGCAAACACCCATGGGGTAAATTTAAACGGTGCCTTCTCCCTGCCATCAGCTACTGTGATTAAATGCTAACAGTAGATTTCCCAAGCTCAGAGCTCAAGGGTGTGATTTGTGAGCAAGCCTTCGACCTTGTCTCACCCAAAATATAGGTTTTTGTCCATTATACAGAAGATGGATGCATGCCTGCATTTGAAGTGGGAGAGCGCATCATACATTTTGAGGCATATGTCAGAGAGCTGCCAATCCTAATATGTTTTCCAGAGTGTGCCCATAAGTATACAGAGGAACACATCACTCTGGTTACATACTGCGTGAATACCTTGCCATGCAGCAGGAGAGGTGCCAGAGCATGCTGTGCTTGAGTGTTTCCATAAGAGGTGATAAAGGCTGCGTGGTCTGAAAAGGCTGCTGCCTGTATGGTTGCTGTCTTCCAGCTACCATTTCTTTCTCAGTGTTTCATTGAAGACAGTTTAGTGGTTGAGTCATAACTTAAGCCTTGGGACATCTTGGTTAAATTTCAGGCTTACAGTAGGTATGTGGGTACCAGTTAACCTGGTGTAAAGCGGGGATTGAAGTAAATTTGTTTAAAAACTAGGTTNAAGCCAAAACAAAAAACCACAAAACAACAAAAACCAAATCAATGAAACCACATCTTTTTTGGTAATAAAAGCCCCATCAAATTTTTTTATAAGCTTGACAGGTGTAGAGTTGAACATTTCAATTTTTAGTTCCAGTACTAGATGCTTTTTTTCAATGCCCTACTTTCTTAGGCTTTTTGTAATGTTATTGTGTGTGGCTAAGAGAGAAGAGCTTGCTTGTCTTCCTTAAGTTTATTTAGAGCTTTTCATTGACTAATGCCTTTTGTCACAAGTGACAGTGAAGGACCTGTTTGGTAATAGAGATCAATGGAGATGAAGGTGACATTTCAGAGCAGCGTTTAAAACTAATGCATAGCTATTTATCTGACCACAGCACCTAGGAACACTGGCTCACGGCCTAAGATCATCACAACCCTGTAACTTTTGTCCCTGTCCTCCTTCTCTTAAAATGCACATTTCCTTTTTCTGTCATTCTTCTCCAAGCCAGTATTTTTCCTCTTCAAATTTCTTCTTGCCTCCTCTAGAAAGCTCTGTGTCACTTCTCACACTATTGGTGGGGTCAGGCGCCTGTTAGCGGGGCTTTATCAGCAACTGATCGATGACTTGCTTCCCCTGGGTGACTGTACCCTTAGATTTTGCAGGGACAGAGCCTTTTGTGGTGCAGAGGTTCAAGGACATGAAGAGTGTCACCTCCTTTTATTCTGTACTGAGGAAAGTGTGGTGTTGGTACTGAGCAAATTAAGAAAGTGTGATTTCATGCTCCATCTCTCTCTACAAGTTTAAATGCACTAAAAATACTTGTGAAGAGTGCTAAAGTGATAGACAGTGAAGAACTTAAGGCCCTTTTTCACTTGGAGAAGAGGTACAGCAGAAACTAATTGTCATCTTATATTATATACTGGAGCAATCAGCTTTGAGTGTACAGTGCAGTTCAATTCCCAAACACATTTAGGATTTAATCCGTATCTTCTTTGCTAAGAAATCCAGGAAGGGTGGTAGCTTTCAACTCTGCAGTGATCTGAGACCACCATATATTCAAGTTTTAAAGCAGCTGCTAAACTAAAGCACTAGCAGTATTGACTGGTTTTGAGTAAATATTTACTGCCTTTCAACCAATTACTCCTCTCTCTACACATAAGCTTTACTGTCTGTGTCCAGAAGTACTGGCTTTTGTGGTCTGTTTGCTTGACATCCACCACACTTAACACTAGAAGAAGAAGGTCAATTCATATAATGCATAATGCAATTACATATAAAGCACGATCTCAGTAACTTCTGTACATAAATGAAATGAAAACATATGAATAATCTACCAGACATTCTGCCTGATTGTCTCGCACCATGTCATGGCAGTGCATTTAGCACAGACCAAGCAAAACTAAGACATATTGCTTTCCCAGAATTTGCTTAGTTAATGGAGAAAAATCCACCCTGATCTAAGCTAGCTCTGACAGTTTCTCAGAAATATGAATGCCTCAAGCTCTCATGCCTTTAATAAAGTAAAATATAATGTATTTCAATAGAAAACAAATTCTCCATTTCTCCTCTTCTGGCATTTGGTGCAGCTGATAGCTACAGTACTGGTTTCAAGCAGAGCATGCTGAGCTAATTATATTTCTTCTAAACACTGTTGATTTCTTGATTGCTAATGTGGTATTTGAGAGTCAGTGATTCTTAAATGTCAGCTTAAGGATTGGTCTTTACCAGTCTGAATCCCCTAAATGCAGGTCTTGTTTTACCAATATTCCCAGTAAAGAATTACTCTCTCTACTGCTTGTCTGGCAAGTGAGACAAATAGCAATTTCCAAAGGCTGTATTTTTTCTGCACCACATTTAATTGGTGGGAGCATGGAGACAGAAACATTTTCATTAATGCTTCATTATTAATCAGTGAAAGATGGATGCAGCACTTGAGGGAACCACTGAATGCTGAATTCCCTAAACAATTTACTGTAGCTTCCTTCAAAGAAGCAGCTCTCTGAAAAGATGGACAGCCCTGTTAGTGCAAATGTTGCAACAACACAATGACAATGAACTCCCCTTTTAATGTGTTCTGTATGAAAAGGGAAAAACAAACCAAACCCAAATAACTGTATAACTCTAAACTGTTTGGTAAACAAATGCAAATGTGTTGGTTTTTTTTTTTCTTAATTTTGCTAGGGTTCTGTGGGCACAGTATTCATACAGTTTTTGGATGATGAATCCCATAAATGTTACCTTCATATTTTAGTGAGTTTCCACTTCTTCTTCTTTTGCTTGTTATAATACTTTATCTATTATTTCTTTTTACATGTTACAATATTGCAACACAATAGTAATTAAGCCTATTAATTACTATTGAACAATAGTAATTAAGCCTATTTAGAGACATCTCTAGACATCCTGCAGTGTGGGTCTACCATCACAAATTCCCCCTTGGAGGAGGAGAGCTTCACTGACTGCTGTTCAGAAAAACAGCACTTCTTAATCCTGAACTTGCTCTGGGCACACAGCTCAGCAGTGTGCAAGGTCTCTTGAGCAACAATAGAAGGAACTGCGAGATACAGAGCCATATTGATATCAGAAAAAGGGAGGGAGTGAAAATGGGTCCCTAATTTCTAGCATTAAAGTTTCAAAAAGAAATCTGAATATGGATATTTTTCTCTAGTCCTTGCTATAAATCTGCCTATTTGGTAGTCTATAAAGATTGGTTGTGGGAACCATGTGTGAATTTGGTTGCTGTTGTAAGCAGAACTCTTGATTTTTAGAAACTTTTGAGAAAATACTGTGGTTACATACAAAAGTCTTTTCTCACTGTGAGGAGAGAACCTCTGTGCTACCACAGAAACTTGGGTAACACGGCATCCTTTTTTGCTGTTTTAGTTGCCTTGGCACCTCTAGCCAATAACAGACTGATGGGATGTGATGAATGGAGCTGTGATGAAACAGTAAACCTTGGGGGTGTTACTCCTTGTGGTCCTGGTGTATGGCAGATCCCCCTGCTTCACCCCCCGCAGTTAACCAGCAGAGTAGCTCTGCAGTCTGGGATACAGTCATGGTCTGCTGGGGCCAGACAGGCTGAACTCTGCCTTTGTTGCAGGAGGTCATGTCCTGAGCTAGGGTTCTCTTTCACGAGTGAAGTTGATGGCCACAGCAGCTCTTTGGCATCTGGTGCATGTTACTGGATGCGGAAAACAGCCAAATTTATTCTTCAGTCTCAGTTCACCTCCATGCGTCTTCCTCAGACCTTTAGTTTGTCTCCTGGTTGAGTCTCTCAAACATTGCTGTCTTCCTCATTTGCTTGACGCTGCATCTCCTCCTCTTGTGTTTCTCTGCTTGGTGCTATCTATCTGATTTGCTTTATTTCTTCTCAATGCTCGTAAGCTTCTTGGTTTCCTTGGAAGCATTCATTCATACTGAGCTATGACATGGGGCAAGTATCCCATTATCCTGTTGCTCAGTTCAGGCATGAAATCCCAACATCTGCAGATTTGTAACCATTTTTACCCCTTTAGATGAAAATATTTGGGAGTGGAGAAACTGAGGAATGCATTTAAACTGAAAATATGGCACAGTATATTCTCATTCAACATGGAAGAACATTGGCTGACTGAAAAGGAAATAACATCCTTTTGTCTAATTTTCTCTCTCACAATATTTGTTTTCTCAGCAATGCAATTCAAATCAGAACCATCCATGAGACTATTTATTGCTTTTATCTCAAATTGGAAGAGTAGCAGGTAAGAACTGGTATATTTATTTTCTGTTTACCTCTCAGGAGCAAGTCAAAAACTTGGGACCCATCACGACTGACATAGCAAGTCATTAGATAATTATGTGGAAACCCCTTTTATTGAAACATCTATGTTAAAATGTGCATGCTAAACGGAATTTTAACAGATTATGAGTCTAACTCCTTAAGCTTTAATTTGGTAGCAGAGAAACTTCAAACCTTTCCAGCATTATTTTGAAAACACTTTAAACAGATCCCATTATAGGGCAAGAGTTTTTGGAGAGAGTAATTATTTTGCTTTGGCATCAAAGCAAATGTTTGATCAAATGCTTATTATGACATAAAGCATATGCATAGTTTGAAGCTATAATGTCTGTGAGCTCTCTTCAGTTTCAGTCTTCCCCTCTGGTTCCCTCTTCATTTTTCTGCCAGGTCACCAGCTCTTTCACTCTAATTCCTCTACTATATTTTATTCTCCTCAACTGACTCAAGAGAGATCAAGTGCATCTGTGTTGTTATTCTGATGCTTCACCAGGCATTACCCTTCCAGGTTTCCTAGTCAGCAAAGTCCCAGATTGCAGACCTTTGGTCTTCTCCCAGTTCTGTATCCCAAGAAGTTCTGGTCTCTTGGACTAAGCTGACATTAGCAAAAGAGTACAGCTCAAAGGAGCAGATCTGCAGGCATCAGAGGCTCGTGTGCAGTTGCTGGTTGACATCCACCCCATACACATTTTAGGAGATTTTGCTTTGGGCAAGTTCTAGAAGTTCTAGTCTGGTCCTGTGGTGACCACCTGGAGCATGCCTTCCAGTTTAACTTCATCTAAAAAGAGCCCAGATTAGATCTCCTGAGACTGATTGCTGGAGGAAACAGAAACACAGGAATTTGCAGGGGTAGAAGAGCAGTCAGAACTAAAACAAAAGCAGAGGTTGCTCCCTTGCTCTTTCCTGGCTTTGTGTTTTTATCTTTGTCCTTTCCACTGTTCCTTCATCTGGTTAAGGGGGGCTTTTCTATTTTCCAGATCCTGTTTATTTGAGCTTCATGAATGTCGCTCTTCCTGACACAAACTTGCCTGGCTTACCCTTCTTTCTCACTGCTGGCTGGAAGTCCCATAGAGCAAAGCCTGGAACACACTTAACTCACAACAGAATACATTTAGCTTACAGCAGCACCCGACACTGCTTGGCACGTGTGAACTCGGCCTTTCTTGTGTGTTAATTTGATGGCATATAGATAATCTCTTTCCATGAAGAAATCTAGTCACAGGACTGTATTTCTATTCCTTCTTTAAAATCACGAAGGATGTAAAATGTGTTGATAAAGCGGTTATTAAAAAAAATTAGCTGTGAGAAATAATCTTTCCTTAAACTTAGCCTGATTTTTTTTTAAATTTAGCCTAAATAGAGAATATTTTATCTTGAACTCTAGGAGTCTGGCCATAGCATGACCCCTGAATGTATCTACAACCTAGGAATTCTCCACGTAGCATAGATCTAGAGGAGTTGGTCATATTTTTTTTAATGTTTATGCAGCAATATAAATATGTTTTGGTGAGGGTTTTTGTGTGTGGTGGTGTTTGTTTGTTTGTTTGTTTCCCAAGAAGTCAACACACACAACCTGCTCTCTGTTGTGAATCTGTCAAAAGTCCTCAGGAATCCTAGACTTAAAAGTCTCCAAGTCTAAGGTGCTTATAGTAAAAGCTGCTTCATGAAAATAACTTGAGTGACTAGCTCTACTGATGTTGGTGGATTTACTTGTACAAAGGTAAATATTAGAATGGTTTTGTACATTAGTAATTGATGTAGATGTCTCTATGAGGTACCATTATCTATTAACTTCCCTTTCTTGTTCTCTTTTTCTCTTTTTTTCCCTGGTTTTTTCCTCCTACAGGAATACATAAAGATTTCCAAGGCTATAAATCTAGGATTTTTTTCTTCTCTCACTTTGAAACAAATGCATGACAAAATATTACCTCTGCTAGTGTTTGCCCACTAGAGTAAACCTTCCCATGAGGGCATTCTTCTAGCCAGGATCCAAATATATCTTTTACATGTATAAAATCTCAAGCATCCCGTAATATCTATTTATTTTTTGCATATTGGATGTAAACAGCAACAGATGGAGAGTGTAATAGCTGCATGAAAACAGGGGAAAAGATATGAAATGTTTACACGTGGCAGGAAGAGTCAAGGATATTTGGGAATTGTGTCTTGTGTGAAAGTTACAGCACCATCATTCTTTCTGGATGACAGTCATACTCAGTTATTTTGCTTTTCAGAACCACTGTCAATCTTTTGATGCATGTGATATAACCATTTTGTTCGTATTTCTTTGACTTTATTTTCCTGGCCACATACCATACATTTGTGAAACAAAGCTCTCAAACCTTGAAAAGGAATTTCTTCCTTTTCTTTGGATTCTGCTTGTAGGAATGGAAGATTTACTGAAGAAACATAGTCTGAAACAGCTGTTAAATAAAATGCATAAAGTGTCGTCACTATTTAAAACCTGTAGGTACTATATCTAATGGACTAGCCAATATCCAGAGAAAAATGAAGGTACAAATAATAAGCAAAAATTATTTAATTGAATCTACTTCTGAATAATACCTTTGACAAGAAGAACTTTCTGAATCATCATGGTCTGTAGAAAGCAAGCGCCAAGTCTGATTCACTGTTGCTCAGGCACTGGCTTGTGGAAATATTTCATTTTACCTTGTCTGGTGGTAGGGGCCATACTTGGCATAACCAAGTTCCTCTGAAACCAAGATCTTTCAGTTGCCTAATGCCTCAGTGCTGTTCTGTTGTTCAACAAAGCCTTAAAAACCTCCAAACATTTTTTGCTGTCTTCGTTTATCCATTATAAATGTTGTCTTTTAGTAATTCTCCAGGACAAAAATCAGTTGTGCCTAGGTAATTTAGTGATGTTCTCATCAAAAACTCTCAGGAATATGTGAAAAGAATACAGAAAGATGCAGTGGTCCAAGCTGCTCATTCCCTTAGCATCCCTGTTGGGCCCAGGCTGTCTACCTCTTCGCAGATGTTTTCTGCTGCACGCTCATACAGCAGGACTTGGGTCTAAAGTACTTTTATTAGTGTTAAATTGGATCATTTAAACTGTTAGCCTAACATACTTAATTTGGCATTTGTGTTTTCCTAAGAGCATGGGTTTGGTTTAATTTGTTTCATTTCATCCTGTACCCAGCTGTCTGTAATTTTACTATCAATTTCTATACTTTTATGGTGACTTAGATAAATATTACTAAATTATGGAGATTTTGTAAAAGCCAAACAGGTAATGCCATTAACCTCAGCCAGTCAAAAATGATCCTTTTAATTTCCAGTCAAATTGCCACATGATGAATGTGCTAACTCACAAAAATTAACCATTTCACTGCAGAGCAGTAAATCATGTACTGAATATTTTTCTTCACATATTGCTATAACAACATCACCAGAGATCTGTCAACAGCCAGTAGGTAGGGGTACAAATACATTCCAGTCTGAGGTCCACCTTGACGACACTGGTGGTTTTTGACTCCAGCAGGTACCTGCATAGATGGACAGCCACGTTTGCACTGTGAAGTCGCCTAGTTCAGCTCTGGCCATAGGAAGGACTTCTCTGAAGACCTCAAAGGCCAATTAAATTTGAACTGAATTTTTTCTGCTGTATTATTTGCCTCAGTGGACAAATGGTTTCCTACACTTTGCGTAATTTCTCTTCTGAAAAACACAAAACTTAGATTGATCAAGCTATACCTGCTCTTCTCAAGGTTGTAGTAAAGCTATGGAATTAGGAAACTGAATCATTACTAAGAATCTCCACATGGAGATTCCTATTAACAGCTTTGCATTTTTATTAAAGGAGGATAACTTTTAAAGCCTTAGAAATATTGATGAGCTGAAGAGCTGAAAGAGAAGTTGGTTTAGCAATTTCTGCTTTGTAGGGGTTTTCTAGGGGTTTGCTTCATTCTCTGGCTGAGTTCTGTCTGATCAATCTTGGATCATGGGAGCTGCACTGTACAACAGCTGGATCCAACTAGCACCTGTCAGAACCTCTGAACAATGCAGTCTCCTACAAATTTTTTGAGTTCTGTTTCTTTAAGACTCTTAGGGCTTAACATTTCTTAGCATAATTGGGAAGAATCTCAGCTGATATTCATAACAGAGCAATTGTCACTCCAATCCCAAGATCCCTAGATGATAGCTAAATGCATCAAGTGACCTTTGTCTCCGGATGAAAAATGTGAAATAATTAGCCTGGAGAGAGGTATGTCTGAAAAATATTCCAAATGCTCCAAATTCCCAATGTGCGTAACTGGTATCTCTTTGTATCAGGAGCCCACTCCCAGGTAGTTCACAATTTGTGTATGTGAAAAGCTCTCAGATCTAGGTCTGGACTTCAGTGTGGGTTTCTCATATCCCCTCAGCCCAGTGAACTCTCCTCCTCTCCCTAGGGCATACTCCCCCAGAAGCAGCTGATATAGAGGAGGTGAGAGGCTGAAATTTCAGGCAGCTGTTCCTACTCTTTTCAGCTTTTTTTTCCCCGCTCTGTTCCTAGCAATAATCAGTTCAGCCCTGAGTTTTATCAGGGCTGTCTACATCTCCATCATCTCTCAAGAAACACAGGAGAAAGGAAAAAACCTGGCAAAATAAATAAATTGGGGAAGAGAACAAGAGAATTGCTAGCAAGAAAATAAATGTACAAGGGAGTAGATGGAGGAAGTGGAATGAAAGCATGAGAAAGGATGAAAAGAGATATAAACAATACAGAAAAGAAAAAAGAAGAAGGGGACAAAAACAAGACAAAAGGAGAAATGGAAGCACATGCTGGTGAGAGGTATGAGCCACCCACCAATTTTTTATTACACTACTATGGCACTTCAATAGAAAAAATAATATGAGAAATACTGACTCAGGACTCTCTCCTCACCTAAGCTATTTATGACAGATTATCAATGCCCAGATTGTTTCTCACAATGTTTTCTAGCAAGTATCTATTTTTATTTTGTTTGTATTATATTAATACCTTATCTTATATGTTGCCTATTGTTATTCTTGTGGTAAGTACTGTTAGTTGAAGACACTACAATGTTTTCCTTATGAATGTCTCCGTTTGATTCCTGTTAATTATGCTGAAGTGTAATTACTGGTGGATAAATGTGGCATTTGGTTAACTGTTAGCAGTAAATCAGCAAAATCTGCTTGAGTTGTGTATGCAAAATGAACACACAAGGCCTCTAAAATATCTGTCTAGGATGTGAGTTATAAGGAATAAAGCATAGTTTCAATATATTTAAGTAGACATTTTGATATATTTTAGTATACAAGGATAGCACAGTACTTTCAAGGTACAGTACTATCCATTTAAGGTATACCAACCAGCCTGTTAAATAAATCCTTTCTTTCAGTATACAAAACTAAATGTACAAAACTCTGCAAAACCTCTTCTCTTTTCTCAGCCTATAAATCATGTGCAATATCTCTGCATTATATAGCTTCCATCATGCCCACAATCATGTTATTGGAGCCTAGGCTCAGTGTAATCATTATCCAGCATCCGTCTTATCTTTCACTGTGCTGGAAAAAAACCCACACACTTAAATTCAGAAATGATTTTATCCATGGAGAAATGAGTAGCTCCAAGAAATGTCGCTGTTCCCAGCCATTCTTCTTGCATTTAACCTACACAGTTCTTCCTTTTCTGGGGGGCATAAAAGACTTGTTTTCCTTACAGCAGATATGAGTCAAAAATAAATCTAAATGTGCATTGTCGGCTCAGCTGGGAAAACCCTGGCAATCACAGTAGGCTACATGTACTTGGTGAGGTCACCTTTTGTTTCCGTCCTCTGCCAATTTATTTTCAAGACATCATAGGGCAATGGCCAAGCCTGTGCCTTGTGCTGGTGTGCCCATATGCCATGGCAGAGAGTTCTTCTGGGCTGGCCAGCGCAACAGGACCTGCTGAGCGCATCCCTTCCGTGCACCTTCCTAAAGGTTCGTTCTCAGCCTGACTCCGGGCAGCTGGCCATATGGAATCCACATTCCCATCTGACAAGGTGATCTGATGTTGTCTGTCTTTCACTGAATTTATCTCCCTGTTGCCCCAGTTTCCAAACAGCTGCTTTCATTCTCTAATTCTTTGTGGTGACCCTAAACTGAGTTTCCAGTTTTCTTTCCCCTTTTCATCCAGAGGCTGGCCACCTTTTCAAAATCTCTGTTGTTAGATATAGGTTTACCTATATTTTGTTATTTCTGTTGATATATGTATGACATACAGCAAGTAAAAAGGGGAAGTACATGTTAAATTTGTTATCATCTTACCTGGACTCTAGACATTTATAGTCTGTTGAACTTTTGCCAAAAATTGCAAGGTTGATGAGGTTTAACCCCAACCAGCAACTAAACATCACACAGCTGCTCACTCACTCTTGCCTGATTGGATGGGGGAAAGACTCATTAACAGTGAGAAAACTCATGGGTTCAGATAAAGATAGCTAGTTATTATTTGTTATTGTAAATAAATAAATATTTTTATATATATAAAATAATTACATTATTATTATAAATAAATAGATAAAGGTAGCTAATTATTATTTACTATTATTCCATGCAAGAAAAACAAAACAAGGGATTCATTCACCACTTCCCACGGGCAGGCAGGTGTTCAGCCATCTCCAGGAAAGCCAGGCTCCATCTCATGTAGCAGTTACTTGGGAAAATAAACACCATCACTCCAAACATCCCCCTCTTCCTTCTTCTTCCACAGCTTTATATACTGAGCATGATATCAAATGGTATGGAATATCCCCTTGGTCAATTGGGGTCAGCTGTCCAGGCTGTGTCCCCTCCCAACTCCTTGTGCCCCCCTGCAGCCTACTTGCAGGTGGAGGGGTGTGAGGAGCAGAAAAAACCTTGACCCTGTGTAAGCGTTGCTCAGCAACAACTGAAACAACCCTGTGTTATCAACAGTGTTTCCAGCACAAATCCAAAACAGAGCCCCACACTACTAATAGCTATTACGAAGAAAATTAAGTCTATCCCAGAAAAAAGCAGCACACGGGTGTATAAGCATGGTTTAATAACGAACCAATGAAACTCTAAAACTGAGAAATAGATTTGTTCATAACATGCAAAGGCGACAGGGAGGAGACAGGAACAGGTCAGAATCTCACCTTTGAGTTTAATTAAAGTATTGTGTAAGGGCTTTATTTTTCAGCTTCAGTTAATTTAACCTTAATAAGCTTTTTGGCTATTGCAAGTTCCTCGTTTAATCCATAGAATATGTTTACTTTATTCCTTACAGGTTTATGAGTATTTTGAAACCCACAAACTAGAGAATAAAATCTGTCTGCTATCTGCCTAGTGCTGTAGGAACTGTCAGTGGCTTAAATCCTAGGGCTCCTGATACAGCCGTGGAAAAGTGTAACGGCCTGACTTCTCATAGGAGCTCAGGAAACGAGAGCTGACTTAAGGGAAGTGCACAGCATCAGAAAGGGAGAGCATTACACTATCTCTCGCTGGAGCTGGGACTGAGCTCATTTACTGTCTGCTTTATGTACTGTTCGTTTTGGTTTTGCTATAGCTTTCTGGGTCCCTGTTTGACTTAAGACTTTCCATTGCTCCAAGCCCCAAGTGAACCTCCAGGCATATGTGCTAATCTAAAGAGAAAAGACTGGGAAGAATTGCTATTATACTTGCGTTAGAAATACAAGGCAAGAGAAAGTAAATCTGTTGTTTAAGGTATTATGTAGCTCTTAGTTTTACCTGAGGTGATATATGAAGTATAGGGCAGAGGAGAGAGACGAACCTTAACCTTCTATTCAAGTGCATTTAACCATAAAACTGTCATTTGTCATAGCATGCATGATGAATTCACAAATACAACTGCTTTCTGCTTTGCTCCTTGTGGAGGATTTTCACAGTCATGACACTGTACAGGGATCAACTGTCTTGATTTAGTTCCCTACATCTGCTGTACAGCCTCCTCAACACGGTGAGGAACCAGCCCTCAAGGCTGACATGCCTCTTCTGAGACATTGTAAAAATGCACATATTTGTGTTTGGAAAGCTTTGTGGTGGGAGGATGTCTGGGCCCGTGAGATGGATAAAGATTTTTAAACTGCTTTCTAAAAGCTGCTTCTGGGAAGTCTGTCTTTGCAGTATTCAAAAGGTATCAAGAAGTTATATAATCAACACTGCCTGAAATTAAATTAGAGCAAAATCAAAGCCAAACCCCCTGCTTAAAGAGGTACTTGTGCCTCTAAGCTTTGTGTGTTTCAGACAGACTGGATCCAACTCATACCAAATGTCTCAAAATAGTCGAAGCCTCAAGGGATCAGTACACTTAAGTGAGTAACTATGTCATGTTATTCCTGTAACCTACTTCCTGCTTTATCCCAATACTAGACGTGAAATTCTGAGCTTCCTGGGGCAAATTAAAAATTTTCCACTAACTTCAGCGGGCCAATAGCCAAGTTCCTGATGCTGACCCTCACTTGCCTTACATGTCCACTATTTTGGTGGTGGGTGCTCCACAGTGGGCTCCTTCCAGGATCCCACCTGTCGCGTGCAGTTGTGTCCATGCAGCATCCCTCCTCACTGCTGGCTGCACTTGGGAGCGGCATCACCCACCCTGTGCCAGGGCCAGCTGGCCAAGGGGGCTGGAGTGTGAGGGGGATGGACAGACCTGATGGCTGTGGAGCATTGCCAGAAGAAAACAGCTGTAGATGGATCAGACCGAGAGTTAGCAGCTCTGTAAGGGCTTGCTTCACCCCACAGATATAGACACAGTTACCCCTAAAGCATCAGCAGGGGTTGCTGTCCTTATGACTGTGAGTGATGTGATGTATGCAATGCTAATAGTTTTGCAGCGTTAGAACAGGGTTGGAAATCCAGGGTTTTTTTCTTTTTCTTTTTTTTTCTTTTTTTTCTCTTTTTAAGTTGTAAAACTTTCCAAGAAACTGTAATTAGAGCAACAAACATCCGGCCTACTGTTCACTTGAGAGTGGTATCACATGAGCATTTTGGCTTTAAATGTGTTGATCCATTTAATTCTACAGACCTGTTTCTTGTTCAATGGTATTTTCTTTCAAATGCTATATTTTAACACCTTACGACTTCACATTATGTGGTATTCAAAGCTTTTTACAGTATCTATTGTAACTTCAAAAAAGGAAAATTATTCAGTCCATCCAAGGAAATAGCTTCCATCTGTTGCAACCTTGGGCTGAAAGCAACGGTTTGTAATCTGTTCTCAACTTTATTAAAAAAACATAGGACATCAGCCTTTCTGTGGCTCAAATACGTTTCCTTACATGGTGACATACCATGTCCGATACTGTAGAATGAACTTGATATGAATTTCTATTCAGTGCACTCAGCATACTGAATATTATTTAATTCTCCAGCGCTGTGTGATTGAACACACTGATCATGGCAACAGAATAGTTGCTCAGCCTTGCACAGCCTTGTACTGCTTTCCTTCGCTCTCACTTTTTTCATTTAATTTCTTCTTTTTTCCGACCCCCCTGCCTTGTCAGTAGCTCAGCAAATGTCCAGTCCTACACAGCAACCACCCTGCTCTCTCTGTGCATGTATGCTTACATGCATATATATATGTATAGGTAGGAAAGTGGAAAAACAGTTTTAACCCGTCTGAGATTTTTGGTTTGAGCTGTCCCCAAGGGATTTCTGTGGCGGCAGCATGAGCAGTGTCCTGTCACTGTTCAGTCCAGGGTCTCAGTAACTCCTGCAGCTTGGTGACATCCAAATTTTGTGAGTTGGCTCTCAGGAGTATATGACTTGATACTCTTGATATCATTCAGCTTTCAATATGAGTTACAGAGGGCTAGAAATTTGGGACACCTGTGCCTAGAGACTTAGATATTCAAGAATCAGGAAAACCAAATTATTTTATTTAATTGGGATAGAAACTAATATTGAGGTTAACAAGGGGAATTGTTTTCTGTCCAAGCCCGAAGCTCTTATTTCTCAGCCGAATCCAATCTGCTTTTCTGCAGAAAATCTCCAATTATGTACATCTGTTTCTAAGAAAATATCTGTTTCTGGCAGTATTGGTTTTAGCAGTTAGAGTTGGCCTAGAGGAACATGGGAAATGGACAGTTTATGTGGTATCAATGCCCGTGTCTCTTTAAGGTGCTGTGCTCAGAAAGTTGATTTATATTATATAGGATAAAATTTCTGCATTGTCTATCACGTCTTCTGCAGATTAAAGGAAAGTTAACCTGTCCAATCACCATTATGTGCTCAAAAGCACAGATGGAAAAATCCGTGCGTATCAGTTCTCTAAGTGTCAAGGAAATTTGCAGAGGAAAAAAATGACCGACAGTGAAAATGGATAATACTTTACAAAATTGGTACCTGGGAGCCATGTGGCTAAACTAGCAGTAAAAATTACCCATCTTTTTCTACATGAAATTATTTCTCTGATGGAGTATAGAAAAGAGATTTTTTTAGGCTGTTTTACCACCTGCTCCTCATCCTTGGGATCTGTGTATTCAGTTTTGATTTATGAGGGAAAATGGAGGGAATCAGATACATTTTAAATGGCATATATCAAGATTATACTGGTTTGGTCTTTTCTTCCAGGCTATATATATATATCTATATATATATTTAATCTTATTTCTCTACAATAGAAAAAATTTAACTGCTTGCAAAACCAGAGGGATTTTGTTTACTTCTCTCCCAATGTTTTAGCACTGTTCTTCTGTCAAGCAACTCTTTTGCTAAAGAGTAAAAGTGAGCTATTAGATATGCGGTGAGGCTCACCAACAGATAACTTGACCACAGGTCAGATCAGCTGCTACAATAGCCTTTTTCTTATTTATGTTAATAACTTGTATGTATGTGTACGTATGTGCATATGGGTGTATATATTATTCTCAGAAAATGTTAATCTAACTCTCCTGTGATCAGACACACTGTGCAGCATTGGTATAATTTTGCTATTGTTCTTAAATATGTGAAACAGAGTGTGCTGGACACATTATAAGGCCATTTTGAAAATAGAAATAGATATATATATATATATAGGAATAGAAATATATATATATAAAAATATATATAGAAATATATATTTTGGCAAGTTATAAAAAAGATAAAGTGTCTTGCCTTCCTGGAAATCCAGGAACCAAGGCGTGTAATTTGACATCAAAAACTATCAACTGCCTAAATCAGGCTTCTGTCAGCCTGAAGACAGAAAATATAATTAAAAAGGAGAAATAACTTGCCTGTTAATAATATTTACCTGTGTTGCTAGCTCACCTTTAATTCAATCCTAGCAAAACTCCGCTTTTTTTTTTTCACTGTATGGAAAAAAAGCCATCTTAGTCCTACAAAAGTTGACTGCGTTGACAATTAATTATACAATTTACTACACTTTTGTCAATGAATTGCGTGCTTCAGTCACTGCAGACCGAAAGGATAAAAAAACCTATTTGGCAGTGCCTACCTAGAAGAAAAGTAGGAGGAGTCTGTAGTCAAAGTGTTGTAAGTGGGGCCCAGACTATCCATACAGGGAGGTGTGTACTCTGACTATACTTTCCTCTTTATAGCTGAGAAATTGCATGCACAACTTTTAAAGAGAGTTTTTACACTTTCTGGACCGAAGCATCTACTACTGATGGTTGAAAAGGATAAAAATGGAGGTGAAAAATGCAACAGAGATCTATAGAAAACTCTGTTTCTGTGCATGTAATTAGCTGACATCAAATTATGCAGCTGATATTTTAGAGAATCTGGGAAATTTGGATATGATTAATATCAGGAATCAATCAGCAGTAAATACTGTTGGTCTTTGGATACAAAATTAGGTGAAGCTTCTCTACAGAAAACTTTGGGAAAAAAATTACAATTAAAAATTCTGGGTTTTATTTTTTTAATATGACTTTTTCTCTCTGTTTATTATTAAACCTTTCTAGTTCCATGTTCTTAATTAAAACTTTTTTTCGATTTTCAAGTCAAATTGTATGTCAGGCATAAATATCATTCTTTAGGACTTGTGAATATGGATGTCTAATGAATTAGAAGAATATAGTATTTATATAGCTTTGGTTTAAATATGGTACCAATGCATGTTTTCCCAAAAAAACTCATTTTTCTTGCAGTAATGATGTTCTTTTATGTTTTTAATTAAATCATCCTGATGGCTAAAAGTTATTCTCTCAACCAAGGAGGTCAGAAAACCGAGAGCATGAATGATGAGCTTCTGCCTTGAAGATACCTCTGTAGGTACTAAAAATGTAGCAGTCTTCTGGGGTATTTTGTGACAAATGTCTGCTTTTGAACCTTCTTATTGAAAGTTCTTCTGTAACTCCATACTAAATCTTATTTAAAACTCTAAAAATAATTCTGCTTATAAGATACATTGTTTTGACTTTTGATTTTTCCATATCAAGGGAATGCCAACTTCATGACATAAATGGAAGTCCAGGATGGAGAAATATGTAAAATGTATAGAAATGTCTTTTCTGGCGAATATTGACTTTTGTATTACTCTTTCTTTGTTTGTTTCTTTGTGTGTTNTTTGGGGGGGGGTGTTTGCATTGTTTTGTTTTGTTTTCTGAGAATTGTGATATAGACAAAGTGTTTAAGAGACTCTCTTTGTTAGTGAGTAATTACATCATGGATTTTTATCTTCAAAAAAGAGAAAAACGTTAAAACAATCCAATTCTAAAGTTCTGTCTTTGGACAAGTTTAGAATTCTAACTATATCTTTAAATCTTTAAGCAAATACTGTCAGTCTTCTCTCTCTTTGTAATATGAGACCTAAATATACATGCTATTCTTTCAGTCTGTAAAATAAATGTATGATATTTTCCCCATGTATCTCACAGCAAAATTATTATGGAGACTGACCTTTGCACTGTTCCTCATACATATCTGAGTCTGAAATTATTGTTATTTAATTGCTATAGAGAGAGATATATTACTTGAGAAATTACTAAATAGCAGAGTGTTAAACTATGTTCAGTAAGAATAAATTCTATTTAGTCTGTTTGTTTAGACAGTTATGATTCTGGATGGAGTCTAGGGTGTCTAGCAAGGTGCCAGTTATCGCCCAAGAAGGTGGATTTTGATCTCATGGTTCTGGATGTCCTCCAAATCTTAATGTGTTTGATCGGAGCAATGAGCTATTACTTCCAGGTGAGAACTGAGTGTAGAGAAGTTTCAAGATTAATGAAATATACTAATCTATTTCACGGGTATATAATTCCTGACTACCGCCTGGGAGAAAAAATAAGTTTATCCAACAAAACAGAGCAGTTTGCATTTTTGCAGTTATAGCAACAGACTCTGTTATAGTCTTTTCACAAGCAGTTTGGTTTAGTCCTGGCACAGCCCTGGGTGTTGGCTTGCTAAGATCTTGTCCTTGTGGACTTCATATCATGCTTCAACATTTTTTCTGGATGGTCCTGGTCCCACATACTGTGTTTCTTCCAGGTTTATGCTTTTTCCAGAGGATCCAGTGTGTACATTTTCCTGTGTACCGGTATTGGCTTCAGAAAAAGGGCAACATGTGCAGACCTGGAGTTTCTCCTTCACACGAACAGCCTGTTCCAGCTTACTCAGACTGACACGAGAGTTAGCTAAATAATGCCAAAGTCCCATAGATCCCTTTCAGGACCTGGATCAAATCTAATTTAGTCTTTTATTGATCTATATTGGACATAGTTATCTTTAAAAGTCAGGTCCCTATTTTGGATATAAAAACATCATCCTTCATAGCTTTTCCATCTTTGCTTCTGCTTCTTTATCACCATTTATCTTTATTAGTTTCTATGGCTTTATGTCCAGAACAGTGCACAATAGAGGACCCCAGACATTCTGTGAAAATTATGCAGGGATGCACAGATATAGGAATATAAAAAATAATTTGTTCACTCTCAACATTGCTTACATTTAATGTTATATTTTTTTGCAGGTATTCTTTTTCTAGCCTTTAGAAACATGGTGTTTTCACTTAGAAGGTGAATGTGAGGGGTTTTTTTTGCATGATACAATGTACAAGATATATACTACTTATATATTTGCTAGTGCAGTGCTTGTTCGGGTTTGTTGAGTTTTGTTTTGTTTATTTTAATGAAATCTCTATCAGATATTGGAATAGCCACCAGAATGAGAAGAGTGTATGTACACAGACCATGTTAAAATTCTAAAAGCAGGATGTTTGCTTGCTCTGCCCTATTACCATTAACATTATGGTGTGCTTTAAGTGCTAATGAAAGAGTACTGGAATTTCTAATTTTGATGAGACATTCACAAAACAATAGGTAAATAGTGAATATTTGAGGGAAAAGGAAAAAAAAAAGGCTGAGACACAATGTTACAGTTCACCTGAAGTGTCCTAAAGGGACAGGTGACTATTATTATTGGGCATGTTATTTAGTCTTCATCATCTATCTAGCCACCTGTTTTCTTTTTCTCAACTGAAGGAAAAGTACCTTCTTCAAAGCCTTCTAGGGGACAAGGAATGTAAAGACAGAAAAGACTCAACATTTTGCATAGCATGGGTAACTATTCATAGATGTGTTTTCTTGAATGAAAGAAATACTGTGATAGAATGAATTCATTTGAGGATAGTCTTCACTGATTGCTCTAAGTGTTTTCATTAGGACCTAAATTCAGATTCACACTACGCAAGAACTAAATTGTATTCTCCTAAATCTGTATGCAGACTACTTGAGTTAGTTTGTGTTGCAGTAAGAATAAGGCAGAAGTACGACAGGGTTGTGGTTTAGACAGAGAATAGCTAAGTTAACTACCAGGGCAAGCAGGCTTGAAGCTTAAGAGGGAGGAGTTATACACAGCACCTGGGCTAAAGCAGCACCGCTACTTGACTCCAGTGTGTGGTGCCAGACCTCGAGCTGGCATACAGGAGCGCAACAACAAACCTGCCAGCGCAGCCGTGCCATTTACAGCTGTGCTCACTTGTTGCACTTGGAACTTCTAATCAACCACTAAAGGTCTCGAAAAACAAATAACATCACTATAATGTACATTAGCCAGCAGATTCACTGAATAACTCTCTTTGCTACGGCTGAGAGAATAGAAGAACAGATTTCAAGAGCATTTACTGGACATATTCACACTTCCTCCTCCTGGGATAGTGATACGTTTAGAGAAATTCAGCAGTTTATATTTACACACTGAAAGGGCTTTTTGATACAAAGCAGTTGTGGTAGTACGAACTAAGCATTCAATTTTTTTCAGGCATTTAAGCTGCAAGTCAAGTATTTAAGACATAGAATATTTTGTTTTTAATTGTGCAACCCAATTAGATGTTTCCACTGTCATAATACATTGGCTAACAAAACCTCATATGAAGAAACATACAGAAGTCAGAATGAATTACCATCTGCGTTCACTGAGATGATACCTGACATAAATGTTGCAGTGCTGTAAAGGTATTATTTGTCATTTTGGGGACATTCAGTCCTGAGAGTGGAAGCTCAAAGCCCATTGTGTGTTGGTATCTGCCTGCTGGAGGGTATTAAAAACAACCAACCACCAAAACAACAATAACAAAACAAAAAACCAACCAACCAACCAACCCCCCCCCCCCCCCCCCGAAAAAAAAAAAACCCCAAACAAACCACCACCACCACCACAAGTAAGTCCTTTTATTCATGAATGTTCCAATAAATTAGAAAAGTTAGTGGCTAGGTCTGCTGTCCTTGGAGTAACTGATACATTTTCTGTTGAGGCAAATGAGCTGGAGTCAGACACTGGATGACTTACCGAAGACACCAAACGGGCCCACTACTGCCCAAAACCAATTCTTGTGCCGCTCCTTCCACTTGGCTATCAGGATAAAGAGACAGTTAATTTCTAGCCTAATTGCCCTACTTCACACCTCTGGAAGCCCTGCTTGCCTTGGTTTACTGCCATGAGCTACAAATCTAATGATTTACAATATTAAAAAATTATAGCCTCCATGTATCATGTTGCTGATGCCCTTATACTAATTTAATCACTGATTTACATTTTACTGAAAGCTGACCAAAATATCTGGTTATTGAGGTTCCATTTTAGCTTTGGTTATGGAGGATTTAATGTAGAAAGAAATCAGGGTAGGGAAAGCTCTGAATATGTATTTTCTAGGGGGAAACAAAAAAAGTTTTTCCTCGCCTCCTCTCACTGCCTCTCAGTCATCAAGAGAGAAAGAAATGATGAAAATGACACATGAGCTGCTGCAAAGCCTAAAAATAAGACAGCTTTTATTTTATATTTGGAAAGGGAGATTAGTTTCTTCTGTGGCTACTTTTTTTTTTTTTTTTTTTAAATCTTTAAACAAGGTGACATTTAAACAAGGCATTTACCATGCTGGAAAAAAGCAAATAAATTTGTTGCAGATTATTGCTGGGGAGGTGGATATTAGGAAAATAAGAGAAAAGTGGGGGCAATTATAGCAAAATGCATTTGTGTGGGTTTGGTTTAGCAGTTTGAGACAGGGAAGTACTTAGACAAATTGTTTTGCGTTTATACCCAGAAATAAAGAATAGCCTTTCTCCTAAAAGAAACTACCTAGGAACCAACCTTGAAGCTAGTATTATGCAGGCAGGACTGAGGATGCTGCTGGCAGGAGACTAAAGTGTTAATTGTGGCGAGCCCAAAGTCTGTGACCGTCCAGTTCAGCAAAAGTAAAGGTCCTGAGGTTAAAAAGAGAGGACAAATGAATGCTCAAGGTTGTGTTTTTTTTTTTCTAAATTATCTCTATAAAATTAGTCCTACTCCTTACAAAGCATTTTGACATTGGTCTCAAACAAACTGCAGAAATAAAAATTAAAAGCCACCAAGTTCATGCTTTGAAGTTCACTAGGATTAGCCACACAGGAGCAAATTCCAGGAAGAGGAGGTAATCAAAATGCAGGCAAGCAATTAGATCTGCATATTAAGTATGAAAATACACAGTGCCGGGTTGCCTATTAAGCAAGTGCAGTAACCTTGTGTTTCCAGAGCCAGTGGATAGGTTACTGTGCAAAGGAGCTCTGGGGACTCACCTCCCGAGGGGCAAAGTGCTTTCCTTTGGCTATAATCATCGATATGGTGCTGTAAATGTACTTTGTGCTTGATCGCGATTGGCAGGCAGGCTGGGGACAGTGGGTGACAGCGAAGTCCGGGTATGGTGGGATCAGCAGGGCTGCAGGAGCAGCGTGGGGTGGGTGGCCACCCTGGGTGTCTATCAGCTGTCGAGGGCAGACACAAGATGCCCAAGAGATGGGCCAAGGGGAAGGTTGCAGGGCAACTGCCCACGCCATGTCTGAGTCGTGACTCTTGCTCCCAGTCTCTCACTTTTCGAATCATTAAATTCTCTTTGGAAAAAGGAAGAGCAGCAGCCTGAGGAATTTTTTTCTATTGTTGATTGTTGTAGTGGGATTTTGCTGCAGCAGAAGGAGCCTATTCTAATTTTGAAAACCAATGCTACTGGAACAAAATACTGCTTGTTGGCCAAGTAGTTGCTTTCTAAAACCCATTGGTCAGCTTCACTTGGAGGATATTTATCCTCCCCCACCCTCTAGAAAGATCATTGGCTTTTAGTGAGAAATATGACTGCAACACAAGTCTGAGCTCATTTTACAGTTTGTGTGATATGGCACATACAAAATAAAATAAATACCACTCTATCTTCCTGTCCTAGTCTTTAATTTCTCTGTGTACCTCTAGTTCTTCCATTTATAAAAGTCTCCCAAAGATGAGATACTCATTCAAAGGTGGTTTGTTGTTTTTTTTTTTTTTGAAGAGCTTGATATTTTGGGAGGGAAAGAAACTAACAAGAAAAGGGTAGGAGGAATGATCACCTCTAAGGCAAGCAGCTTACCGTTTCAGGACCCAGGCAAAATCATTTTGGATGAGCATCAAACATATAACACAGCAAAAATGTTTTCTTTTTATCCTTTTTCTCCTCTAAAATAGCACATTTGACAAAGCTGTCCCTTTAAATCTACTCTGAACTTTCTCACTTCACTAAGTTTGAATTTGCTGTATTTCTCAGCCCTGTGTGGCAGTGTGGGTGTCAGAAATATGTAGGTGATGTCATTTTTCTTTCCCTAACCCAGGGTTTAATTGACACCATCATTCTACACCCCTCCTCCCACCTCCCATTTTAAACCTTGTTCTCCCAAGCCTTTTGGGTCAACACACTTCAAAAATGTGTTACCTTCATCATTTAAAGTCGTCTCTAAGAGTCGGAAGTTTCATAACTCCTTTTCATTTTTACATCCTGGTTGATATGGAGATGAAAAACATATCCAACATGGTTTTACTTTAGTAATCCTACCCAGCGATAGTCTCTTTGGCACACAAAATGAAGAGATGACACAGTATTGGCGGCGGAGAGCAGACTGGCCATCAGTATAATTTGAATTATGAAGATCTGTTGCCTTAGTTTTACTATTTAATTATCTATGTATGCACCTTATAAATTCTTCTGCATAAAATTTGGTGTTGGAATATCTATTTTTATATAGTTATATTAAATAAATCATGGCACTAAGCCCTTGGGTAAGGCGTTTTGTCATACCTTTAATGCATTCAGCAGAAATTTCAGGGTAAACCCTAAAAGTTTTGCCTTTTTTCTCTCCAGTGGGATATATTACTAGAGGAAATGCAGTTTAGGAAAGAGGTATCTAGGAGACATATAAAAGAAAAAGTCAAGAACTTACTTGCATTGATGGAGAAAAGGTCTCAGTAGCCTGACTCTGAGTTGGAGATTATTGGGCAATTCAAAGGTTGAAAGCCTATATTGAAACACATCTGGTCATAATAAAGATCTACCATACAATTTCACCTGGCCAAACATAATTACTTGCAACTAAATATATCTCAGTGTAACTAATTGACACATATGCTATGTAGCTATCACAAGCACACGACAAGTTTCAGGTGACTTGCATGAAAAAGTAAAGAACATGCTTTCAGAAATGCAGGGAAAGAAAAAAAAAAGGTGTTTTGTTTGGTTTCTAAACTTAAAAAACTTTTTAAAAGGGGGGAAAAAAAAGGATTGCTATCAATCAACTTCACATAGAGTTTAACATCAATTTTTTTGAAGGTGTTTCCCATCTTAGAGCAAGGTTTTCTTCTACTTTTTTCTGGACTGCCTCTTCTATCAGGTTAAATGCAGATTTAATACATACTTACAGTGATTATGATTTTGTCCTTTATTGTCATCAGTTAATGCTGTGAATGGAAAGAGTAACTGAAAAGAGGAAGGAAAATGACATTTTTAGTGCATGCATGACAGGAATCGGTAGAAGTGACTGATGGTATACGCAGGACTTGGTGATTTGCCAGCGCTAAAGCAATGTTGAAGCTGATTAGTTTTTGTCTAGAACTGGTACCTACATGTCCTACTGCACAAGACCTCTCCAAATGAAAAAAAACAAAACAAACCTCTTCAGAAAGTGTTTTGAATAATGTTTGTAGCCACTACTACTTCCATTGTCCTAGCTCGCCATTTACTAAACTATTACTCCAGTAATTGCTGCAGTTGTGCAGCCATCTGTTTGTGGGTGTCAGGCACAAAGAAACTTGAATCTTCACTTCAGAATTCATCAAGAGTTGAGAGATAAAATTCTTAATTGGAAATTGCTTTTTACTAAATTTTTCCTTGCCAGGAAAGGCTGACTTCCCACAGACATCATACTTCACCATTGGCTCTGCAAGGGTGCCAGTTTTACTGAGAATTCAACCACTTTACCACAATAGAAACCCAGCTGAGTTGCCGTCCATAGCAATGCTCCACTAACCCAACGCAAACCCTCTGTGCTTCGTTGATTATTGTCTCATACTACAAATGAGCTTTTGCTTCTAACTTAGAAAAAAATTAGGCAGATGAAACTCACTTTAAGGGCAGCTGAGCAAATCAAATTGTAATGATGAGCAAAACGAATAATTACAACTCTAAGTTGTACAAGAAACAGTTGGGCCTATGCTGCTCCACCACCACCCCCCCCCCAGCGTTAAATATTGTTTGAACTCCTGCAATTTTGTTTACATCGCTTCTCAACATAGGGTACCATATGGCAGTAGATGAACAGGTGCTAATAAGAGCATATATGAGATAGTTGTTTTTCTTGCTAGCCCTTTCTCAGTCACCCCAGGAGCACTGCAAGTTGAGGCTTTAGCCCGGAGACAACTGAATTTTGCTGTAGTCTTTTCCTGGTATCAGCCTAGGTGTTTAGGCATCATTAATAACATTAATCCATTTGGAAGCTTTACTGGGTATATTATACACACACACGTGCACACACATGCAGTCTAAAATGGAGATAAATCAATATCCAATGGAATTGTATTGATTCCTTTCCTTACCTTTGGAATAAATACCTTCTCCTCAGTAATCAGCTCTGGAGGGGAAGCCATTACTCATCTCAAACAAGGCTCGATAAATCTTAATCCTGCTAAATGATAATTCTGAGAGGGGCACAGAGGTATTACAGTCCAGTATCCCTGCAACCAAACTGATAGTGCCCATGAAAGACGTGCTGCTGTCGAGTCTACTGGTGGGGCTACATTTTTAAAGCAAAATTGTTTAAATGTGGGATTAAATTCTAATTTTTATAGCCAAACTGTTTTAATACTCTTCCATTTATTTTACTTATCCAGAGGAATTCCAAATTTCTTCCATTGAATATTTGACTTCAACCTGTTGCAGCACTTACATCAATCTTGTCAAGGCTGACATGGAGTGTAAGAGCTTCCAGCAGAGGCTGGACCAGGGGTCCACATGCTCTGATACAGCTGCATACTGCAAAGTATAGAACAAGTATACGGGTACTCATTAATAGTCTCCCATCCTCTGACTGTTTTCATGTCAGAGGTCTGCCTGAGTCAGTTTGTGCTTGCAGAAACCCTCCAAGGATCTCCCTTGTGTTTGTCCTGTCTCATCTGACCCTTGCAAACTTCTTGAGATTGTTGAGAGCAGATGCAAACTGTTTAAGAACATAACTTGGTATTAAATGCAAACCACAGAAAAAAAACCCAAAACAATGGAAAGTATATTTGAAATATTAAGTTAGGTGAATTTCACAAAACTCAGACCAAAGGAAAACAAAACAAAACAGCAGATAAAATGCAGAAGGATTTGTCTCTATATGCTTACCTAGCCTCCTGTGGGGTACTCTTCTGTCTCAGCTAGAGTGAGAAGACGACTGTCATCAGCTATAGCTGCACATCCATCACTTCAGTCAGTGACGGTCACCTGGCAGCCCAGGGAGCCTCCATGCTGGTGTGCTGGGAGAGGAAGCAGCAGGGTCTGCGTAGCTGTGGTTGCAACTGCTTTACAGAGCCCACTGGGACCGGTATTTCTCCATTGCTGCTGCTGTGTGTCCCTGAAAAGTGGGGTTGACATCATGTTGACAAATAAACTGCACAGACATGGAAACAACAAGCCCACTTCCATGTTATAGCTCAGCCCTGATGCCCCAGGTCCTCAGACTGAATCACGTTATCTGAGCTGCTGAAGAGCTGGGCCTGCCTCAGGAGGCTGAGGGTCTGCAATCTGACAGCAACCAGGTGCTTAAAGCTGGAGAAATATTTCAGTAACTTCCAGACTTGGGCCCCTATTCTAAGCTCATCCTAGAAACATTTCCTATTAATATTTTACAACCCTTCTAAAATGTATTCATTTTGCACAACTACCTTTTGTATTTGCTTCCATGAATATTTATGCAACTGGCTTTTGCTGTGCAAAATCTGCATGGACAGGTATTTTATATCACTCTCTGGGCTACTCACACTGGCCCTCCCTTCACACTCTCCCCATCAGTGAGCAGAAACGGCGCAAGGTGCCTTTTGGGATCAGCTGCTGCTCACTGTCGAGCTGGGAGCCCCCTCAGGTAGCAGCAATTTCTTTCTTCTCAAATGCACATTATGTCTGCTCTTAATACCTCCACGTCCCCAGGCAGACAGCAGCTGAGCCAACCTTTCTGGCTAGTGCATCAGCTGATACAATGGCAAAGAAACGGCATTTAAAACAATTGCGACTGCACATACCTTGGGCTTTGTGGTTGTTTGTGTTAGGAGATGCCTAAAAAAAAGGATCTTATTTGAAGCTTTCTTTTGTACCCGTTTTAAAACATTTGCAATGTGACACCATTTAAATTATATATCAGATTGACACAGGGATAAATCTGTGTCCAATAATCCACAGTAATTTTTCTTCCTGATGCTACTTAGTCTTTGTTATTCTAGTAGTGTACTTCCTAGTGGCAATGATGGAATGACCGGTGTGTGGAAGAAATTGCATTTTATCCAAGATAATTATCAATCAGTATACCCATAGAGCATGATGACACCTCTCTTCTGTGTCTATCTTCTTATATTTATGTATATATATATATATGATATTCGTACATCTTAAGAATAATTAATCATGTGCTCTATTAAATTTAAAATTATATAGAGACTACATAATTATATCTAATATACCTAGGGATATTCTTCTCATCCACCTAAACTTCCTTTCTTTTCCTTGTAAGTCTTCGTTACACGTGACTCTATGTGGCCAAAAAAAAAAAAAGAAGTGGTTAACATATTAAGTCTGTGACTGAAAATATTTTAACTTTTTTATGTATATACACATACATATAACATTATATGTGTATATAAAATACATAAAATATATACATAATTAATGTATTATGATGTAATATAGTGTAATGTATGGTATAACAGAATACATTAGAATATATGTTATATAACGTATAAAGTATATAACTTACCCCATGTAACTTGTAGAACATAATGTATAACGTGTGATACATAACACAACAGGTAATACACAATATGTTATATGTAATATAATGTCGTAGAGAATAGACTGCCTTAATATATGATATATAATGTATAGTCCATGTAAGCTTTACAATTGCTGTTGCCTACCATAATTAAATCATGCTTTTTTTAAAAAAAATCTCATTAAAGAATAACTCTTGAGCACACGTATGCCATTACTTTGTCTAACAGGAGCTTGTTCTGTCTGATTTATCTGTGATAAACAGGTACTGTCCTTTCACACTCTCACTCTAGGAAAGTTTTTCTATGACACCAATCATTTCATCTCCATTCTCTGAAGACCTGTTTCTGTCATTCATATTTTTGAGATGCAGCCAGCAGAACACACTACTCAAGATGAAGGAGTACTGATTTATAAAACGGCATTCTGCTACTTTTTTTTATTAATCCATACTCCTTTTTTAGCTGTGTTAATGTTCTGGTTGCCATCTGACTACTCTTGTACATTGAGCAAAGTTGTTTATGACAACAGGTCCCCTTCCTCAGTGATCACAGTTAATTCAGATTCTGAGTGGGAGACAGCTGCTTCAGTGTTTCCCGACTGGTGATGCTTAGTACAAAGCATTGACTATCAGATTGCCGAATACACTGCAGTTGAGAGGTATTTGTTTGTTTTGGTGTGGGATTTTTGTTTTTGTTTTTTCTTTAGCATGCATTTCAGTCTGCTTAAGTGCTGACTTGAAATAATTTTTTTTTAATCTGCATATTTCATAATTTTTGAGGGGTTTACTCTCTTCTAACTTGGTTGAGTAACAGTAACTTTAATAAAAGACTCCTTTCTATGCTAAAGCCTCTGATGCTGGAGGGACGTACCCCACGTGTCTCTGGCACTAGGCACTGAGTGGTTGCTTTCTGCAGCTCCCAGGCAGGGACCAAGAAACACCATAGCACTTGAATTTCATTTTAATGGTGCGCAAAAGGTTGAGGAAGCAGTGGCAATAGCTGCAAAGCTGTATTTGTTAACCAGAATTGCAAAATGAAAAAAATACTTAGTGAAGTTAATACTGCAATAACTGTCTCACACCATATTGCTTCAAAAAAACGGATCTCAAGGTTTCCCCTCCCCGAAACAGGTGTCAGAAGACACCTCTTTGCCTTCAGCAGTGCCAGGGACAGGCTTTTCCTGTTCAATTTCTGCTCATAAACCGATGGACTGACATTGTATTTTCATAAAGGAAAGCTGTTCATATGCGTAAGTTGTCCATTTAGTCTCATGACATCTCACTTTGTCTGCATGATTTGATTCTGTGTTCTGGTGTGTATTTCCCTGCAAAGGTGGTGTTATGTATGTCTAAGTCTATAGCCTGCAAGGGGAAAAATTCAAGTAATGGTTAAAAAAAAAAAAAGAAAGGGAAAAAAAAAAATCAAGCAAGCAAGTACCATTATAGACTCATTTACATACCATAGTGTTGCATGTCAGGAAAGCTGCGTGTGGTTTGAACCCAAAATCTCTTACAAAAAGTAACAAACACACTGTAGGGCCTTGATTGTGACACTGCTTTTAGTTTCCATGATTTTTTCACAGAGCAAATGTTTTGACATTCGGTGCTGAACAGAAGCTAAGCTACACTTTCAAATCAGGGTAAGTCTCCTAAATGGCCCACTATGTCCTTACACAGCGCAACCCTGGATTTAGATCACCTACTAGGAAACACGGATAAGTAAAATAAACATGCATTTTCTGCACTTCAGGCTCACAGACTTTTTGTCATTGTTCATTTTTGAGAGGGGTTTTTGTGGGATTTTAGGGGTTTTTTTGCTTTGTTTTTCTTTTTGCAGAGCACACATTACTGCCAGTTGGAATACTAATGGACATCAACATAAACATCATCTCCAGGGCTGTTCAATGAAACTATCTAAGGCTGATTGTCTTGAAATTAGCTTGACTCATATCTGAAAATTGCCAGTGATTAGCTGATTATGGTTTGAATTGAACTCAGATTGCTACAAAAAGCTACAAAAAGTCATCCTCAGATATATTCTAGTAAATGATGCCTTAGATACCTCAGCTGCTGCCAGCACTTGCATTAGGGATGAAGGCCTATTACCGCATCACATTGACGGCAGTAATTTTAAAATATACATTCTGCCTGGGGAGAATCTGTCTCCTGGGGACAATTCTGTCTTTTTTACTTTTTAACCTACTCACTAGGTGAAAAAAGAAATCAAGACGTCACAAACGGCAGAACAGGCTAAAATATCCTTCTGGTGAGAGAAACTTGTCTCCCCTCTGTAAATACAATTATTATAATTACAGAGTGGTTCAGTCCTACTGTCTTAATCATCACTTCTGTACTGATAGTATGTGTAATTTAAAATAATTTTAGATAAATCAAAGGCCCAGTACTAACAATGCAAATAGATATCAGGTCTATTTAAAAAACAAAAGTGCAAGCATGTCTTTGGTCATAATTATAAAGTTCTGTGAAAACTTCTGGTTTAATTAAGGGCTTTGATACAAACAACGGCAGACCTCATCAACGGCACTATCCAAAACCGCAAAGACATACATTTGGCACATCTCATATACGTGTCTGTATTTCGTAGAGCTGAAATAAATACAGTTCAGCTTCAGGAAAATAAGCAAGTCCCTCATTGTTTCAAACTGGTCGGTTGTGACTACGTCTCTGCACGGTAGACAGCTTGCTCTGCTCTCAAATACCTGTTTTTTTTCACCCCAGAGAAAAATCCCTTATGCTCTTTAAAAGGGAAAATGTGTTTGAGCTCCAGCCTTTCTTGCATTATCAAGCATATTGCACAGGGAGATATTCAAAAGGTATCTTCAAGCCAGAAGTCATATATTATTCCCATAAAAGTGAGCACTAGAATACTGCCCCGCTATTTCTTACAGGCACCAATTTAGAACACTTGCAATTTTATTTTTTTTTGCGCATATTTGTCTTCCCACAACAAAAATATTGTTACTTGACATCTCTGATGATGTGAGAAGATGCTAATGAGAGTTCTGCACTGGAACCACTCATTTGGGACATCAGGTGAGGGGTAGGGATTAGGGAAACACCCAAGACCCTCTTGGAAATATTAGTGGTTGAAGCCACTGTGAGTTAAACAGATGAACACTAATTGCCAGGACCAGGCAAAAGTCACAGACCCATAGGACATCTCGTTTGGAAGGGACTCCAAGAGGACCCCCAGCTGCAGACTCCACTCTGTGCCCAGCAGCAAATGATAGACAAGGTGGTTCAGCGGTTGTCACTCACTGCAGGAACCCAAGGATGGGGTGTCTGCACACCTGACTGCTACATGCAATACACAGCTTAACGTAGTCCTGAAAACAGAAACTGGAAAATGGCAGGCTTCATGTCAGTCTGATATTTTACCATTTCCAGGAAAGATCCTGAAGAACAGGGTCCAGTATGACATGTGAGTGCCAGTTTTTACAGTAGAGATGACGGCTACAGGGGAGGCTTCAGGGATCAGTGCAGGCATACACTGTCATAAATGATCTGGAAAAATGGCTTAATGTGGAAGGGTTGATATCTGCTCATGATACTAAATGTGGTTCTTAAAGCAGAGGGACACATGTTCAGGACCACACTAAAAACTGATGAGACTTAGTAACTCTTAAATGATTGAAAGAAAATTATTTTTTAAAGATTAAAAAATAACAGGAAATTCAGTGAAAAAAAAATGAACAAAGAATATCCTTCCTACCCTTCAGCAGATTTTCATATGAAATGATCATTTCTGTACCATCTCTAACAACCAAGAAATACCATACCTACAAGCTAGCCTTATGGCAGCATCAGCACAGTGCTAACAGTTAAACGACAACAAGAAAGGAAATCTGGTATTAGGAATCTTAGGCCAAGTACAGAGAATAAAGAAAAACCGTCATTAAGCATTATATAAATCTCTGTTTTGCCTACAACATGATGACTGCTTGTGGTGCTGCCTGTGTCCCTCTTCTCCACCACATAGAAGGGTGTGGTGAATCTAAAGGTGGTACTAAGGATGGTCAGACATCAACCAGCTTCTCCTGGAAGGATTAACTAACTAGACCACTCCAAGGTGCAATGTGGCTAAGTAAGGCTTTGCAAAAGCTGATAAAATCTGGGCAACAGGCAAGGATGTGTGCCAGGAATAGTCATGGTTGTCTCTAATACAATGATTAGGAACAATCAAAGGAAATAAACAAATGGCTGCTAGTTTCAAAACAAACAAAAGGAAGTATTTCTTGTCTCAATGTGGATTTATGCTGAGAAAAAAATCTTTGCTTTAGGATGTCAAATGACTGCAGAGAATCAAAAGTTAACAAGGTACAGCCATGGAGGAAAAAAATCCAGTGAAGACAAAGAAATTAAAAGATGACACGTGTGGTTCAGAAATGAGCCACCATATAAATTCTTGATTATGCTGAGAACACCAGCGCACACTTGCCCTGTTCTTGAGCTCATACCAAGGTGTATGGTAAGGGACATGCTGAGCTAATGCAGCCTGGCCAGCCTCATGTCCTACTTCAGACCCTCACCATGGCATAACCAGCAAATGAAAAGGCTTAAAAATATTAAGATTGCTAAAACTATTAAATTTTCCTTGAATGGAATCAGTGCTGATGATATAAGATTTGAGAAAAAAAATGTGACGTCTGTGCTGTTATAAGTACAAGGTGGACCTCTTAAAAGAGATATTTGACAAATGCGTTCATGCTATTTAACACCTAAAACTGAAATCTGACCTTAGCTATGTAGTATGTATTCCTATCTGTCTGCTTGCAAATTAAATAGAGTGACTAATTATTTAGACTTCATGAATAATTTAAATTACCATTAGAATCTCTTCTGTTACATTAAGGATAATAGAACTGTCCCCTACTCTTCGTATTTTTAAAAAAGTTTAAAATCTTCATACTTTCTCTACAGGCCTTCAAGAGTTCAAAGTTTTGCAAAACCAAGAGAAAATATATAGCTGGAATTTAAACATCTACCTTTTAAAAAACCCCAAACATCTCTTGTGCTAATTAACACCTAAACAAATTTCTTGCAAGAAAAAATTAATCTGACACTCCCAGGCCTTCCTGTTTGGCACCCTGATGCGAATAAACTGATATTTTATTTTATTACTTCTTAATTTCAAGTTAAAGTTCTTGAAACAGGGTAGCCTTAGTGTCTTAGGACTTTGAAATGGTCTATACATAGAATCGTACAATTAGATTAACGAATAGATGCACAAAACCTATGCCTAGAACTATAAAAATAAAATAAAGCTCACAATACTAATTTGACTCTCTTCCCCTGGTGACTTTCTTTCATTATCTTATTAAACAGTAGAAACATGACAAATACAGCCTGAGAAACCTCAGGTAACCTGGAAAAATTATTACTCTTTATGATGACTAAAATAACCTGCTATTTTTCTCCCTGATTGAAGTCTGGCTCCCTTTTTCACCAAGAAGGGAGATGGTCCCATGAGCAGGACTGATGCTTAAGGGTCTGGGTGAAGTCTGCAACAGGTACATAAGACCCCCATCTCCTGTACCTGCTGGGTCTGTTCTAGATCTGGGGCATTTCTCCATTTGTCCATGGCAGTAGCAGCTGGGCCACTCATCCTGGCCTCACTCACAAGGTGGGGAGAGCTATGGCCCTTCAAAGAGGGTTAATATCCAATTTTGTGCATGTTTGTGTGTATGAGGTGGTCATATGTGGGTGCAGGAGGGCAACCTGGGCTTTCAGAGGCTTTAACTGCCTCCAGAAACTCAGTTGCCCAGCCACAGCACTGCAAACAAGTTTCATTGGAAGCACCTCACCCGTGCAGCACCTGGGTGCAGAACTGGCCCTCGCAGTGGTGATGATGGTGCTAAGAAAACAGTGAAGAGCTGAGAACCCCAATACTAACATCTAACTCCAGTTCCGTCAGTACCAATCATGATACATTAACAACTAAGCCCAGGTGGCAGCCATTTAGCAAGCTTAAATATTTAATTTAGGAACAATAGCAGGTCATTTAAATAATTAAATTCAAAGGAACACTCAGGCGACTCACAACACCATAATGGTTTCATTTTGTTTGACATCAATGTTTACATTAACTACAAAACTTATTCTAAAAGTACAGGAGGTGGGTGAGTGGAAATGTCTGCAGTGCACTGGTGTAATGCCCTACCGCAGCTGGTCCTAGGCAGAGGTGAAATATGTAGGTGGTCAAGTCATTTCTCCCACACCTATGCACATGCAAATATACCCAGACTAAAGAGCTGTGTAGAGCTGTGTCCTTTGCTTTGGCCAGAGTTCAGGAGAAAAAAAGAAAAAACCAAAACCAAACCCCAAAATGAGGCTCTTACTGTTACTGTGCTGGCTGCTTTTGGAGGATCATCCCTTGTCTCGGCCCTGGGATGCCTCAGCTGGCTGGGGAACTGGATGTGAGACCTTTTGCTATACTAGTCCCCATCAGTTTGTATGCAAAGGCAAAGGGAGCACCACCTGGTGCACTGCCTGCTGAAGTTGGCAAAACAGCCCTTGACCCTGCTGCCCCCACGGCTCCTCAGGCCGCAGTGCCAAAAACGAGGCTGGCTGCTCCACCAACGGCTTCTTGACAAATGGTATCTAGAAAACATGATGAGGACCTCAAGGGTTGCCAGTTTGCACCAGCGTGCCCGCTCTCAAAAAAAAAAGTTGTTTTTTTTTTCTTAAATCCAGAGTAAAATAATAAGTAACCAAAATCTTTACTGAGTTGTAGACTCAAATAGATCTGATATGAACGCTGTTGATGTCAGTTAAAAAATATTATATAAGCTAAATATATACATTAGCTATTTCAGTGTGGCTAATTACTATTTCTTAAATAACTACTTGGTCATAGGTAAATAATGTTTAGGAACGTGTTCCCTTAACTATGAAGTAAAACACACACTCACCAGACTACTTTGGCTATACAGAATTTTATATTGCTGGCATGGGGCTTGGACATGGAACTGAAACGTTAGCTGCTCACAGGTCAGATGAATATCTTTTGTGCACTCGTTTGAAATATTAACTTTTAGATCAAACAGCAGCACAAAACAGCTGTGGACTGTGAGTCTCCTACCAGCAACTAATGACAAGCTAAGCTAAAAGTTAGTGAAACACCGAAGAGGAGCCCTACGATGCCGGTCATGAAGCAGCCCGCTGCACAATGAGATGTCAGTCTGTTCACACCACCTACAACTGCCAGCCCATTCAGGCACAAGGACCAGCTCAGCCTCTGCTGTTGTGTCCTACTGATTTTCCCAGACATCACTGGGAAGAGCCCAGTCTGGGCAATCCCTGGTCTACTGAGTCACTGATCTACTGGGAGCCACCATTGCTACAGGGGGCAACAACTGGGGATCCTGCTCTGTTAGAGCTTCGTGGCACCTCAGGATGCTGCTGCCTCAGTGGCCACTTTCACCCATCTGCAACATTTGCCACTCCCTCAATGCATTCTGCAGGGTGGCCCTTTAATTGCTATAAATGGGTGATGAGTCAGGAGGAAATTTCACACTCAGTGGGCAAGGACCAAGCATGAGATCTGTTCAGTTGTTTATGTTGCAGAGACAGCAAATTTCAGTAAGGCCAGGAGGCAGATTATGCCTTTGTTAGCTGTCACAACGAAGTCCAACAATGAGATGAAGCCCTAACCTCCACAGCTACGTCATCTAGCATGTAAAAAGAGATATAGTACTTTTAGTAAAATCTTAAATTTAACATACTTATATAAAGCTAATTCTATATGCTAAATATATTAATTTTCAATAGTCAAAACACTGTTGCTGACAGTCTCACTCCTGCTTACCTCATTTGCATCTGTTTGATTAGGGAAACACACCTCCAGCATCTCTGCTGTTTTTTACATTCCTCATCTTCATATAATGCTGCCTGAATTCACAGGCAGCCTCTCTGGGATTCCACGTTCCTCTCAGATGTCTATCAGGGCATGCCAGTTTCAATGCCCAGTGGAGGCTGTTGGGGAAACTTGCCGACTCAATGCACCTCCTGGCATCACAACTCCTCGCTCAGCCCTTGTGTTCCTTTTTCCATCCAGTACAATCTGATTTTCTGCTCCTGGACAGATACAAACTGCAAGTCAATGGGGAAGTGAAGGAGACTGCCCATTCCCTGCTGCTATCGACAGCTCAAACCCTGCACCCCAAGCAGCAGCCGTGTCCCCAGACACTTAGCAAAGCTGCCTTTAGGATTATTGCTGTTCTCTTCTCATCACAAAACCCCTCTATCCTATCAACCTATTAGCAATTGGATATTTTACTTTACGTTCAATTATGTTCCCAGAGAAAGAACAAGTTATGAAAGTGCCTTTCAGACCAACATCAAATTTATTTCTTGATGAATTGCAACCTGGTAAACTACTTGGAAGCTTTTGAAACATAAAGTCTATTAAGACTTGCAATAAAATAATGTTGTAATGTACTGTACTTTTTTTTCTCCAAGGATGGCAAAATATAATAGAACAATACCTGCTGCTTACTGGAGCTTGTAGTTGTCAGTTGGTGTTTGAGTTTTCACTCCTGTTTTTGTGGGATCTCAAAACCCCAATTAAGTAATGATGGACCATCACTGTGACAATTCTACTCAAGGAGTCCTCATCAACCACAAGAGCAAGTAGAGTCCACATACCGCTGTACGGACAATCACTAAACACAGCCTGGTGGCCTTGGTTTTAGACACAGCTCACCAAACTCTGCAGACCACACCTAAAGAACTAATAGAAAACTGTTGTCTCTTTAAACTAGGCAGAGCAAATGGACCTAATGCCTTGGATCCCTCAGGCAAGGGTGCTTATCCTACAGGACACAGTCCTTAATGTAGGTCAGCTCACATCTTCCAGAAACCGGACATGAACCTGGCTTAAACCCTGATGTGGATCCTGAACTAGAAATACTTGTTAAAGTTAAAATATTATTTGCTATCAACCTTAAACATAGATGACTAAATATGTTTAAACTTAGTTTAGCTGGAGGATGTGACCTTAGCAAGACTAAATGGCTATCAAAAAATTACAAGCAATTTTCTGCAGTAGATGGAGAACTTAAACTTTGCCATTTTCTGGCTTCTGTTGTGAATACAACCTTAACATTAACCCCGATAGAGAAACCAGGTAAGGGACTATAACCTTGGCTCTAACAATTTCTCCCTAAAGGATAATGGCAAATGCCCTTAACTTTACTCAACCAAGTTTTTGTACATAGTTAGAAGATTTTTTTCCAAAGCACCTTTGACATGAGCTGTGTCCTAACCTTGTCTTCCCCAACAAGAAGAAAAAGAATCCCTCAAAACATAATTTCTGAGATTCCCTGCAGAGCCTGCAACTTCCCCAGAGGATGCTGCAACAGCTAGGGAGGGGCAAAAAAAAAAAGTAAAGTGCAACTTGCTGCAACATATTTCTCAAACTATTTTCCTAGAAGACCTGCTTTTTATAGTACAAGAACACAGAAATACATATGAAATCGATTTTCTCATTTACTATGTTCTGAGATGGGTTGTGAGTGTTTTAAAACTTTTTTTTTTCTTTTTAAGCACATCGAACCAGAACTGTATTAACACAGAGACTGATAAGCTTTTTTAGCATGGGCATTACGGGCATTACCCACTGAGTTGTAGAGCTCCCCTGTGTTCTCCATGGACTGTATTAATGAGGTCAGTTCTGCTCTTCAGAGAAGCTCTAATCAAGAGAAGCTTCAGTCATAACCTTTTCTACCAGACTTGGCTGCTTTCAGGATTGAGTGACAAGGATTAATCTAATATTTTCAGAAAACACACCAACTTTCACAAAATGTATGGCTGGACTAATGAATTTACTGAAGAAAAAATCTGCTGGGTAAAGAACACTTCAAGTGTGTTAGTAAAACTGCTTTTTTAATAAGGTGGGGTTTCCAAATAACATATGTGTGAGGCTCAGAAACCAACAGCAATAACCATCCTTATTCATAGGTAGCTAAATGAGGAGTTTGTTGTTCATTAAATCAAAGCATTCTTTTTAACAGGTTAAATCTTTTGAGATTTACATTTGAATCATACCCTCTATCCAATGGTTCAAAACTGCAGTGGCCATAAGTAAAAAAAACCCAACAATGTAGGCAGAGTTATGTGTCACTAAAGAAGTTCCCTCAACATATTATTACACAAAGAAAAAAAACCCATCAATTATATTTGGATAAACCTCAAACAATAAAAAAGGTCATAACGAAATCAAACAATTTTGCAAATTATGCAACAATAATCCCCATGAGAATGATGTTGTTGTCAACTTCAATGTCATCTAATAGCATTTTAATTTTTATTTAACTTGCATACTGTAACAGTCAAGTAAGAATGATAGAAAATAAAAGTGTGTTTAAAGTTGCTGAGGGGTATATGCATGTGTATAATAATAGATTTTTCTCCTCGAAGAACTGTACTTATCATGAGCTAGAGAGGATAGACATCTGTCTATAGACCCTAAGTAGAATCAGGAGGTTAAATCACTAAACGACCACTTCTTTGAAGTGGCTGATTTGTGATCCCCTGGAGAATCCAGATAGATGTTTTTTTGCTCAGAGAAACACAGAATGTCATGATGTCATTTTTGCAACACTTGTTATAAAGTGTCCTAGATCAACAAGACAGTTATGGGAGGATTAGACAAACAATGAAACCAAACCTCCAAAAATACTACAAGTCATCTGCTAAGCCTGGAGAAACCAATGAAGAGCTTTTGAAAGCAATTTCAGTTTACACCAATAAAACTTAAAGAGCCCACAAAATCAGAGACAGCAAGAGGAGATTACCATTGTAATTTTTGATGACCAAGAAGAAAAAAGGGAGAGGAGTATTCTGCCAAGGTGCACTAGGAAACAGATGAAAGCAGAAACATAGACAAAATTTATTTGTGTAAGCTTTCTACTCATCAGTCTTTCAAAAATGCTTCCAGAGCTGTACGGAAGTTCTTAGTCAGTTGTAAAGTAATATCAAACAGAAACTGGGGAAGATCTTTGAAAAGAGGCAACCCTAAGGCAGCAGACACCTTTTCACCCCTTCATCACTTATTTGTTTTCTTCAAAAGAAGGTTTTTACAAAGAAGAAACTTCTTGGTGAAATTCAGCTACTTGCTGAAATCTCAAGGCACCAAAGAGCCAGTACAAATAAACTCTAGAAGTGATTTCCTGCTTAACATGTAAGAAGCAGAAATCAATATAGCTGGGTTAGATAGCAGAGCCTCAGAATAAGTCTTTCATTAAGTGGGGAAGAAAAGTCCCTCTGAGTGTGATTCTGTATTTAGACAATTGTATTACTGGATTTTTGGGTCCACTAATAAAAAAATATAGAGAACCTTACATATGGTGTGGGAGATGGGAAAGAAGGAAGTGGAAGATAAAAGTATCATCTCAGAAGTTCATGTGAGTGGATAAAGACCTGGTATTAAAGGCTACATCCTTGTTACGGCACCTTTTGTTATTCATAATTATTGATTTTTTGTTGCCGTATTTATGGATGTTGATGCTCTGCTTTCTCATGCACTAAGTTTTCTCCTGGTTTCACTTGCAATCGAAAAAACATGTCCAGGTAAACACCCCTTGATTAGGTTTTGCTAGCATCTAAAGCAGAGCTTCAGCTGAGTTACATTAAAATCTAAGTTTAAAAAAATCTAAAAAGCACAACCACATCAGCCAGGGTTTGCTTGGGCTTTCAACTTTTGCTTAAACTCTTGCTTGTGAGGTTTGCGCTTATTATGCTCAATCCCAAAATGTAATTTAACTGCTAAGTTAAAATCATACCCAGGAACATAATCATATCTATGCCTGTTTTTGATGGAAATACTGAAATAGGTATGGCTAAATTCAGTCATTGATACAACAGTTGTTTGCAACAGTGCAGATGATACATACCGACTATAATGGGCATAATCTTAAATGCATGGTAGATGTAATGAAATAGTTTGAAAGGTGACTAAAGTCTGAATGACAGGAGAAACATCCCCCAGAGACCCCCAGCTTTTTTCCCTAGTGAGAAATCTGGGCCAGAATGAAGATCCAGCACATCCCCTCTATTTCATGTATGGCATCATGGCATACACAGACCTTTTATTGTTAAAAACATTTTCAGCTTAAAACTATTTTGCAATGAAATAATATTTTAGGGGTACTGATCACATAATTATGTATTTTGTAACAACAAGCCAGGATATCCCCCAAGTTTCCAAGTTTTGCTGCCATACTCAAAAACCACTCTGGTTTAAATCACACACCACATTTTTTTGATACAAACTCACTTCGTCAATGTTGATGCTTAAATCAATATGAGTAATAGAAAGTCATTATTATCATACGCTAAAGGAGTGATGTGTAAGTTTTATGCAAGAATTTTACATCAGCTCTTAATTACCAGTTTTGTCAATATAGACATGAAATTCTCTTACAGTTCGTGTTTTAGAGAAGTGGCATGTTAATTACTACAAAAAAATATACAAAGTATTTGCCACTAGCTAGCTGTGTATTGTGAGAGTACTCTACAGAGTACATTTTTAAAGTGATTGTTTAGAAATCTTAAAGAAAAAAAAAAAGTATATTATCCTTGTTTAATCTGCTGCCTCCAGAGACAACAGTAGTCTCTCCAGAGCTGCAGAAGATGCCAGGACTCAGGGAGCCTCCTGCAATGTGGGTGATTCCACCTGCAAAACGCCCCAAAGGAGTAGAGGAGCTTGCCACCATGGGGGTCACACATCAGCTGCAGAGACATGGTGGAAGCGCAGAAACTTTTCTTAAGGATTTAAAATCCCCCAAATATGCCGGAGCTTAAGAAAAGTGGAAGAATAGTTCATCTCAGCCATGAATTCAATTTAGAGAGTGGCATTATTCTAATTTGTTCTATGATCTCAGCCAAAACTATAGCTCTGAAGATCAGAAAAGGCTGAGAGAAGGACCCATCACAGTCCTAGTCTTCAACTGAGTTTGAATTTTGGTGTGGGCCACTGCCAGCTATAAATTACTTTGTAGGAACTGATAATTAAAAGAGAATGTTAAAAAAAAAATAAATTAGAGTTTATAGTGTGACTGGTTGTTTTAATTCGATTGGTAATCTTCAAAGAGGCAACATTTTAATTTAAGGGTCAACCTCTTCTGAAAGGCTAACCAGTCATGTAATCTAGATAAGTCTCAGCCTAAAGAGGATAAAGATGGCCATGCGTAATTAAAATATTCAAAAGCACCTTTGTCAGTTCAGTGCAAGGTTTTGGGATGCCTTGAACCATACACTAAAGGAACACTCACTGAAGCAAATAGTTTGAGATATATCACATTAGTATGGGTAGTGAATCCTACTTTATACTGAGTACTGATTTTAACATAATCACCCCTATGTGATAAGAATTTGTAAAGCAGATTAGCAAGGTCTGATTATCTCTACTTGAGAAAACTTGAAATGTTCCATTTAGATTTGTAAGTTTAACTCTATTAGTTTCTTACAAATCCTCTGCTTTTACTTTTCATAACTCCTTCTCTACTAATGTTACTTAATAAAGCATAACAGCTCACATAGTTCTTCATTTAACAAAACACCAAAAAATCCAGTATGCTCATGAATAATGTTTTAGAAGTTATTTTTCATTTGCTTTTCATTACAAAGTCTTTTAGGTACTTTGCACATAACTACCTTACTATAATGTGAATTTCTTTTTTTTTTCCTTGTTATTTCTTATTCAGAAAGCAAGAGTTATCTCAAAAAAAAAAAAGAGATCTTGAGTTTTGAAGTTCAAAAAAAAAATCAAACTTAATTTACCTTTTCACACCTTTAAGATGTTGCTGGCAACACACCTATCAACTGGTACCTGAGGAATCACATACTTTGTCTGCCCCTCCACCTTTAAGTAGTTTTTGAGTTTATTGACCTGTTTCATATGCGATGTGCCTCATTTGCATACGAAGCACAGTGACCACAGTTTCTTCCTGTCTTCAGAAAGTAAGAAACTTCATCCCAGCCCCCTGGCTGGAAGTGGGAGAACAACCACATGCAGGGGACACCTGCTGGCTGCACAATTACAACAATTTGAATCAGAACTTTTTACCACTTAATCTATATCTGAAGCCTCAAAAACTAACCCCAAATCCATCTTTCCCTCATGACCACAGCAGCAAAGGAGTCTGTCAGTCCTGGAAAAAATGACTTGTGTGATACCCAGAACAAGCCATGTCTGATACTATGAAAGGAAACTGATGACCTAAGATGGAAGGAACGTTTATCTTCAAGTAGTAAAACAGAAGATAATACCAGAATGAAGTCACAGCTAGCAAGGCAGTAACCTAGAGTTTACCTGAAGTCTTCCCTATAATTCCCTGGTTTTCCCTTCCAGGCAAAGAAAAGGAGGATAATCTTTATGGGAGATACATTATATTTGTGATTAGTTCTAGTGAGCTTTTGGAGACTTACTAAGGTAAATTAACAACACTTAGCCCCTGACCCCCAAGGCTTCCTCCATGAACAAAGAAAACATTCAGTTCTTTCACGAGGCAGTGCAGAAATAACACAAAATTTCCATAAATCAGAATAATGTCCTATATTTGCACATAACAGTAACAAACAAGCCAGGACCAGATGCACTTAAATGCAAACTGAACACTGACCATGCCACTTCTTTGCTATCTTCTTTGTGATGGTCTAGTTCTATGGCTTTAGAAGAGTGAGAGGTCATGTCAGACCTGAAAGCTCAGGTAGTGTAGGTAGATTAAATGCGGTCCATATGAAGTATTGACCAGAGAGCTGCTCAAGCCTAATCTTATGTTTAACTAATGGATTTGACTCAATCTTACATGGAATCCAGATTCATACGGAGAGGTGGTAGTTCTCATTAGACCAACTCATATCATTTGAAAGCACAAAAAAGTTACACACGTTCTTCTTCAGGTCTGAAAGCTCTTTTCAAGGTAAATCGAGGCTGAAAACAGGCTCTGATTCCAAGCCGATTGTGCTTTGTATGGCTCCCTGCCAGTGTTGTGACTTAATGGAGAGCCCAAATACTATAGTTCTGGTCCATTGTAGATTTAAGGTACCAAATGTAAATTAAATACTGTAATAATATTGACCCCTTTCCCTAGTGGTCATTTTAGGGACTTCCATACCGTGGACATACAGTTACACAGTTGACAGAACAAAATCTGTTACAGGTAAGGGTTCATATTAATAATTAAGGTCATTGATATAAAAATACCTACAGTTGTATAACCAAGCTCTTTATGTTAGTAAGATTTATAGTGAGAATTATTAACTTTAACAGCTATTTTATCTAAAGCAATGTCCATGAAATAGGATGACCTTTTGTCTATTACCTGTTGGGTTTACAGCATCTATGAGTTCCAGATTGATGAGTTTCAGACTCAGGCCAGTTTCATTACATGTTCTATTTATACCACACTACTTTTTTTTTTTCCTGGATGATTGTTTTCTCAGAAAGGGGTAGGGGGGTGGGAGGAGGGACATCACCAAGCCCTGACATGTTTATGGTATGCAAACTTGATCAGCTAACTACAATGGTTATCAAATGCACAGTGAATCTGAACCCTTGGACATGAAGCACTGAACCTAGCAACCCAGCAGGTTAATAGTGGTAAGTATTGCTTTATTTGTCATAACATATTCATTTAGCACATGATGAGATGAGGCTCTGGTGATCAAAACTAAAGATGTCACACGGATGCTTGTAGGCTTTCAGAAGATTTAAATTCATAGAACAACTTTAGCTTATCAAGATTACAGGCAGGGAAAATGGGCTAAGCAAGCACCAAAAACTTTCAAAACACCTCCTGACTTTCAAGGGAACTTCCTCTCTGTGTGGATGCCGATGCCTGGGCTGCCACATGACAGTACTCATCAAAACAAAGAAGATCTCTTATTTTGGACCTTAAAGAAACAGCTGGAGTTTCAAAAATCTCAACACCAGGCAGATCCAATCGGTACTACAATTATATGGCAATCCAGCTGAAATATGCTGAGCTAGATGAATGGCAAAGAGAAAGTGTTACTTTAAAATACGAGTTGAGGTGGCTGTTGGAGCAGAGAGAGAAACTGTAATCACGTTGCCTTGTTCTCCCCTCAGAATATTGCTCAAGTGCTTTCAAACCTGCTCTCACAACACCTCTGAAAGTCCAGATTAATTATAGAGTAAATCAGTCATACTGTGGTTGAATGGTTTTAAATAAAATTGACTATTAAAATGATCCAGTCCTTCTATTTCTCCTAGAATATCTTTATTTCCCCTCTGAGATCCACAAATCACACTTTCCCGTGCTTTAGTCTCTAGGCTCTCTACTGAAATGCAAACCCTTTAATTGGAGTATTATTTGATCCTCTATAGCTCCAAAGTCAACTCTTGCTGACTGGCCTATTAAAATGCTTCAAATGACAGAAACATTGCTAGACATCTCCATGAAATAATTAATAGTGCTGAAATTTGCACCATCATTGTTAAACCTTAGGAGTAACAGCCAGCTGAGATAACTGAGGCCTTTTATATTTTTTGTACATTAATGGCGTTATGCTTTCTGTGGGAGAAGATGCTTCAGCCTGAACCCCTCTGAAGGTGGAGGAGTAGCCTCATGGTAAGTACAGGTAGAATTTCTTTGCCTTCTTCATAACACTCTGTTAAACAGTGAAATAATAAGAAAAAACCACACCAAACAAAACCAAACCAAAACAAACAAACAAACCCCAAATATTTCTAGAGAATTTGAGCAGAATACATACAGTGACATCTGGTTCCCTACAAATCAGGGTTGAAACGGCAGCTCTGACGGAGGCTCCAGACCAACTTTCGTCAGCAGTGACCAAAAGCAATCCTATTTCATAGCCATATTGTATCTTTGACACAATAAATTAGTAAGCTCATCCTATCCGTCTCAAGGAAATGTTCAAGCTACAAATCCATAACAGGAAGGACTGAAGACAAAGCTGAACAGTGAATGATGCTACCCATGTTAATCACTAACAACTGTGGGAAGAACATGTGCTTATTAAAGTCAAGCAGACTTTACAAAAAAAAAAAANAAAAAAAAAAAAAAAAAGAAAAGGAAAAAGAACCAAACCATAAAATTGCAGCAATATAAAGCACAGCACGGAAGTTAATCATACACACATGCCTAAGCACACATCTCCAGTGAGTCTTCAGCAGGTGTATAATGACTCCCACACAGCATTTCATACAGTGGGAGGGGTTCTGAATTCCCTCTTCACCAGGCTTCATGGCAAACCCCACTGAAGGTCGTGGGTGATATCTACAACACTAGGGCCACATCACACTGCTTTCGCAGGGTGAAAGCTTTGAAGACAAGACCATAGATCTGTGTTAGTGGAAGGAACAGCCATTTTTCCTTTGGTACTTTTAATGGCTTAGATCAGGAGTGTCAAACTCATTTTGTAGGAGTAGTTACATTTCTACAGTCCTAAAATTATATTCAGCCCTTTGAAGACAATCGTGAGGCTGATGTGGCCTCTGGTGAAAATGAGTTTGACCCCCCTGGTTTAGATCAAACACAGTAGTCAAGAAAGAAATTAGTGAATTTTTAGATCATCCCTATTTGGCCACCTGCTCTGAATAAAAAACCTTGTTACACAGTTTCCTTATATATATATATATACATACACACACATATATATTGTCCTGTCAAAAGTACTGTTTATCATATACTTTACGCTAAAAGCATCTGGTAATTCTAACCTGGAAGACCAGCATTAATATTATTATTATATTATTATTATTTTAATTAATATTATTATTATTTTCAGGTAAGACACCCCAGTGTGGATATAGCTCAGTGTTTCACACACACCTGTATTTAACCTATTGTGACTTTGTACTTAAATAAATGGCTTGATATTCAAAAGTTCCGATTATCTAGCAGTAGTTTGTGCTGGCTTTTGACTGACTTTTAACTTTGTGAGGGCCTTCATTTCCACAGTATTTCTTTTCTTTCTAAGCAGCAAATACTAGTTTTTACCATCCACACTATTGGTTATGATTTTATGGACAGATGTTAACTTGTTTTGTTTTAAACCATATCACTAGTCTGTTAAGTATAAAACCATAGAGCTTTTGGGATTACTGATTGCTTCTCCCTAAAGGGCACCACAGCCTCAAAGATTTCTCTCTCCTTAGGAGATGAGTAGAATCTGCATAATTTGTATTTCATGGCAACACGACAGCTCACACTCTGAATTACTAGTGTTATACTCTGATGCATGTCAGCAATGGCAGTGCAGTACTGGCTGGTTATTTAACAAAGCTAAATTAATTTGTAGCTGTCAGTCATGTGTGCCAGATTTGCTTAGATTCTGAAATTTATTGACAAGCTATAATAACTGGCATTTAACTTGTCTGTTCTTGTAGAAGCAAACATGAAGCATGGACTTAAAATATGACATTTAGTTCTAATCCCTGTTGCAAATGAGAAGAGGATATCATTTACTGCTTCTGTAATTCTTCTGTTTAAAAGGGATATTCTCAAATGGTCTAGCATCCTTTTAAAGTCACATTTGAAGATCTTAACTTCACCTCTTCCTGAAATATTTATATCTATTTCTCAAATTCCTTGAATGCAGTTGATTTTATGCCGGCAGACAGTGCAAAAGGGTACATTCATCCCTCTCTGTACCTATCCTACTGGTTCATTCAAATCAAAGTTAGCAGGCAGTTTGATGGTGAAGGAAATAGAGGGAACCTGAAAGTATCGTGTTTGCTGCTGCCACATGGGAATGGGTCTTCCAGTTTCCTGTGTGCCACTGTCCCTCTCTGCATGGCTGCCCTGCTGCTTGCACATTAACAGCCATGGGAAGGAAAGGGGCAAAAACTCCAGCTTCAGTTTGCTGCACTCCTCTGGTAAAGTGTTTGAGGGCAGAGAGTACATACCCTGAGACAGCTTTGTGCTACAGTGCAGGGCTGGTCATAATGCAGACCCGACGATACATCAAGGGCAATTCTATTATTACACAGGGACAGTAATGCTATATTACACAGCAAACTTTAACAGAAAAAAAAAATCAAACAAACAAAAACCCCACAAATTTCAAACCTTTTTTTTCCTCTCAATATCAAAGGCTCCCCAATAATTGGACCTGCTTGATCCGGCCACTGTCTTGTGTGCAAACCTCAGCTGCTTGCCCAACTTTAGAAATGTCAAAACCAGAAAGGAACAATATGTTCCTTTCTGTATATAATTTAATTTTTTTAAATTTTATAATTTATCAGTTTAAAAGAAATATTTTGCTGCAAAACAGGCCAATAATCCGTATTAGAAGTCTGTCCTTCCATACCGACTCTACTATAAGTAATCACTGAACTTGAACCTATCGTAACAGGAGGTATTACTAATCTGAAGGCTTCAGGATTGAGATTTTGCTCAGACACAGACTAAGCAGCTCATTTGCTCAACTGAACTTGAACACCTGAACAACATAATCTCTCATGCCTGTGAAAATAAATGAAAAAAATCACAGGAATTGAATGTTCTTCCTGGATTTTGAACATTTAGCTTTTATCAGAACCTCAAGCAGTGCATACGAAACAAAGGAAAAGAGTCAGACTAAATTGTTCACAAAGAAAAATATCTGCAATTAGAACAGGCAGATGGGGTGGAGGCTGATGCCTGACCTGCACAATGCCACCTCTCCACCTGTCTGGGTAGCTTTTCTGATAGCTTGCCTTTTCAATCCCTCTGATTGTAACTGCTAGCATGTAAAATCAGCCCTTTGTGTAGATTGCTTTTAGCTGATTACTGTAAAGAGTCTCCACTTCAAATAAGGGGTTAAATCCTCTTTCTGTTATATGAGAATGTTTTTCTTCAAGGAGTTTGATTGGCCTGGTGCTCACACATTCACTTCATGGAAAAGGACTGGGGCAGTGATTGCAAAAATCACACCTAGCGCAGCTCCGCTAAATCTACTATTGTGTCAGAACACAAAGAACAAAACTAGCTCCTGGTTGCCTTAAAACCTAGATAGAAGTAATATTTTCTTTCTTTTAACAGTGGGCACATTTTAGAAAAGCAACAACATCTGATGCTTTAAGTCCTTCACTGGTCCCCTAATGATGACCAACTGGAACATTAGAGCATCCTTGGCTTCCCTTCAGGCCTTTTAACTATTCCAGCTGGTCACTAACTGCTCTGTAGAAAGACCTCTGTGTGACACATTTGTACACAATATGGATCCTGCAGGTTCTCTATCCCCACGGCACTAGTTAGGCAAGTGTTCCCTTCATGTATTGGCTATGGCCTGCCTCTCAGACATGTATATATAGATATATATATATTTTTTTCCCCCCCCTTTTTGCCAGCTTCTCTGACTTCTATTTTTAATATTCAGTTAACTCTGTAGAAGGTAATTATATTCTGCTCATTCTACACCAGCTGGTATTTACTTCATCCTCCATCAGGCATCAACAGAGCATGGGGCTGCAAGACAGAAATATTACTCTGGCAAGCATAAATATTTCATTTTTCACACCACAAATGCGTTGATGATTTATTAATTAGCCTAAAGGCCTGCTGCTTCTGCATAGCTGAGAATAGCAAAATAACTCAGCTACAACGACGGAGAAAGTCTATGGCTCAGGTCCCATTGGAAAGCTTTGACCAGCAGCATGTCTGAAGGCTAAAAAACATTTCCAATGGGCCAAGACCAAAATTACCAAAATAAATCCTGGACGTTACAACCTTTGGACCGGCTTTGTAGAAAAGTCTTGTCAAATTTCAAGCAGTAGCAGCTCAGATGCTGGCCTCATGCTGGTTGTGCAGAGGGAATCTTTCTGGCTGCTGTCAAACACATTCTCAGCAGAACTGATACTCTATAGCAGCCATAACACTCAAGCAAGCCAATAAAAGCAGAAAACTGAGCAACAGTGTATTATTATTCCTTGGTTTTCATAATTTCAGATCCAGGCTGGCAACTGTATCTGGCTTCTTGCTTTAACAAAACAAAACAAACAAAATTCCAGACCAACGAAACAAACAAATGAAAAAAATCCTAAAAATCCCCTTTAAAAATTCAAAAGAATATTCTTATGTCTTAATATTACTTCCAAAACAGGCTGAGATGCTCTCTACTCTTATTTAAAAATACTATGATTCGGAAGTTAATTCTAGCAATCTCTTACTTTTAAATGAACATCTAACAATCTCTTAATTTAAAATGAAAAGCAGATAAAGGAAAGATGAATATATCAAAATAATTTATACCAGTTTTAAAAAATCATTAAACACAATTTCAATACTGGAAAACATTCCAGAGTTCACCTTTTGATTCTGCTTGTCTTGATTTTTAATTATATTAAAATATGAAATATAATGATTATGCTATAATCATTATAATGATTAACCCTCTTCAGACATGGGTAAAAATCTGAACTGGACTGCTGGGTTTGAGCGGGCAGTGGTTCAAATTAGCAGCCAGTTACAAGTGGCATCCTTAGGAGTCCATACTGGGGCTGACGTACCTCTATCAGGGTCCCAAGTAACTGGAAAAAAATGCACCCTCAGCAGCCTTGCAGCTGACAGAAAATTGTGGGGCTTGGATGATATATTGGAGGGCAGGAATGCTGTTCAGGGAATGGGACAGACTGCAAGAATGGACCCGAGGAGCCTCGAGGAGCCCAGCAAAGGCAAATGCAAGCCCTGCACCCTCATCCTGGGTAGCTTTAGGAAGACTGTAGCCAGCAGGTTGGGAATTGATTATTTCCCTTCTCTGGGCACCTGCAAGGCCGCATTGCATGTGCAGTGTCCCAAACACTGTCCCTCACTAGAGAAGTAGTGATATCCCATAGAGGAGGCTGGAGCACACAACTTAACAGGAGGGGCTGAGGGAGCTGGGCTTGCTCAGCCTCGAGATGAGAAGGAGTAAGGGTGACATGCTGTGTGTGGTCTTGAACCACACAGGGGGCGGTCCAGAGAAGACAGAGCCAGACCCTTCTCAGACGTGGGCAATGAAAGAACTAATAAATTATCTTAAATCACAGCAAGAGAAAGTAGAGCTAGGTATAACGTGAGGGAAAAATAAACCAGAACAAAACACTATGAAAAGGTTCAGCACTGCAATGGTTGTCCAAAGAGGTTGTGGAGTCTCTGTCATTGGAGATGTTCAGTGCTCAGCTGGATGAACCCCTCAGCAAGCTGATTGCCCTTTGAAGCTGGCTCTTTTTCAAGCAGTAGGTTAGACTATTTAACCCTCCCAGTGGTCCCTTCTAACCTAAATTATTCAATGATTTCATGATTCAAAGAACTTAGTGGTAATTGCTATTTATATAGCCTACTTAATAATGGATGTTATTTGATGTTTATAGCAGAAATGTTTTGACCCTATTCCAAAAAGATATCTGTTTTCTTTCCTTGCAAGGGAATATCTTTTACATTCTGGAAGATGATCTGACATGACCAAAATGTCAGCAGTTCCAAATACACTAGGGGAGCATTTTAGTGTAAGCTCTCAAAACATAGCCTTTTCTCCAATTTGGATTGAAAACACATTTTAAAGTATCACAAGGTTCCACAGAGTTAAATTATGCCTGGCAGTTGTAGTGTAGTCACAAACATCACCTTGACTCTTGGATAAACTAAAACTTGTACTGTGCCTATCCTTCCCTCTTGCCCAGACTTCTTAGCTGGATGTTTTTAAAAATAAATATTGAGATTGATCTAATTAGAAATTTCCCTTTAGTTTTGTTATTTACCTTTTGCATGTAACCAGAGACCCCAGTTGAGACTTGGTAGGCAGTGTAAAAGTGTGCAGCAAAAACGAACGGCTGCCCAAGAAAGGTGGCATATGGCATGCCAGGTACACGGTGGGATGGTTAGAAAGGTACAAGGAGAGATACCAGAAACATCAGAGCTGGCAACACAGTCTGTATCTCTGGGGTCTCAGCACATTGCTACCTGCTAGAAAAAAAGCTGGTTTTGGGGGAAAAAACCCAAACAAACAAAACCCAAACCAAACAAATAAAAAAACCATGCCACCAAACATTAAAAAGTCTCTAGCTGACAACAGTCTGCCGTAGGTTAAGGACAGAATGAAATCAGTGCTAGATTTCTTCTCAAGAGTTATTTTTAATGTTACTCCTGCTCACTGGATAAACATCATGAGCCGACACGAGGGAAAAAGTAAGGGAGACACGAATGTCTGCTTCACCCATAAGCTGGCGGCAGGCGCAGTTTGCAGCCAGGATGTTGGGAAGAGGCCGGATTTTACCCTCTGGCAGGCGCTGGTGCCCAGCAGCTGCCCGGCTCCCACCAGGGAGAGCTGCCAGCAGCTGTGGCGCCCATCTGGCAGCAGGGCTGGGAATCAGCTCAGCACGGGCACCAGAGAGGGGTGGGCATTTACACCTCAAAACCAGCAGTGACAGGATTCAGCAAACGTAAACAAAACAGATATAAACCCATCCTTATGAAGGCTTTCCTAAGCGGGTTGTGCCTTGCAGAGGACTTACTGCTGTCAGAAAACTCAAGGTCCACTAACGTTTCCCCGGATGCTCAATATTTTCTCTAAAATGCTCTTAACAGACTCAACCGGTTCTGACCTTTTTGTTACCAGTGTTCCGTGCATACTGAAATCAGGGTGGGTGGTTCACTTCACAGCATGCCCAGATGAGCATCAGTGGACCTGGAGGCCTGCACTTCAGTTTTGTGCGACAATATCTTTACATTAAGACTCTGCTTATTTTTCACTTTTATACTGCATATTTTGAGGTTATAAAAAGATCAAAAAACCCCAAAACACAAAACCACACACACAATGGGTTTTGGTCAACTTAAACCTATTTTGCTTCAGCATGACATTAGCAGTAAGGCTCTTCTAAAAAGACCCCTGACAACTATGTTTTAATGTAGCAGGGGGTTATATCTGGACCCATTTCTTTCAACACTTTCTAGCACCCTCTGTCAAATGCTACTTTATGTATTTACATAATTTCATTTTATTTTTAAATTTTATTACACAATAATGTATGTATTGTTATCAACATTAACGTTCAGCGAATAAATGTACTTTTACTAAATTTAGATGTTAATATACCTGTGATTGCAAACACTTTTAGATCGACATTTGTCCACTAGCTTCTTAAACAAGCAGTAGCACCACCTCATTACCTTGTGCAGGAAGAAACTGAAGGTTCAGTTCCCAAGACAGAAATCTTGTTGTTTTTTTGTTTTATCTTTTTTTCTTATAAGAATTCTGGCAGTTCTATGCGTAATAAAGATACAGAATAGAAGTTGTTATTGTAAGGAAAGAAGTAATGCAAATTGTTCCATTTTTTTTCCCCTCTTTGAAAAATTCCTGACTTTTCAAGTTGCTGTACAAAATTGTCTGAGATCTCACACATTTAAGACATCATCAGGTTTTCTGCTAATTTTATACTTATGACTCAGAAGGAAACTGTCATAAGACATAGGTTTGTTTGTTTATTTTAAACTAAAAACATCAATAAAATATTATAACCTATGCCTGAGAAATCTGTCTCTCTGGTGCACATATTCAATATTTTACTTGCTTCTTAGGCAGACCACTTGTCCCATGATGCATTTTCAAAAGGTAGGTATCATGGGAATTATTTGATGAGAACCTTTGCATTCCTGTCAGCACTGTTGCTTTATGCCCTCAAAAAACTTTGCTTAAGTTAACAATCTGAAGTTATTAATTATCAGTATGCCCACTTTTCGGGCTGCCTTGGGCATATGTCACTTATTACAATATACAATGCATTGTAGTTGTGAAATGGAGCACCATAGCAACAAGGGCATGTTGGAGAGGGCTAGTAAACCAGAGAGGTAGGTGTGACAGAAGGCCTGGGGTTTGTCAATAATTCATACTTTATTGCAAGAGGAAATTGGTAAAAGGCATTTAAAACTAGGTAAATCTATTCTAATTCTGTCATCATGTAGTACATCCTTCATGAAGATGTGAACTAACACCTCTAATAAAAGGTAAAGGACACAAAATTCAGCAGCTGATCACTTCGATCTCCATTTCCTTGCTGTTCCACATAAATCAAAATGAAATGCTGTCCTTGAAGGCAAGACGCAATATGTAGCTTTCCACAAAATGAAGGGACAACAGCCAACATGACAGGGGAAAAAAACCATCCGGCACTCTTGGTCTGACTCTGCCTCACTGTTGCAATATGCCTTTGTAATCCATGCACACGCGTGGCCTTGCAGAAGCCAGGCTGAGGAGCCCGTGAGGACAACAACAATAGAAAGCACTAGGAGGAGATAAGGGACTGAACTAAACAGCAGACTTGGATCTGGTTAACTTTTTTATGACATCAGAAATCTTTCCCAAAGATCAAACTGTGTAGGGACAAAGTCAAAAATAAACACCAGATATGAGTAGTGTGTATATCAGGGTCTTAAATGTCAAAGCAGCCAAAAAGCACTACTTCCCTGTGAAGTATGATTTATAAGGGACGTAACTTTGACATGCTTGAGTTTTTATTGTGACAGTTGTCTGTTCATGATATTTCACTAACACACCACTAGAAACAGTGTGAATGAACTCTTTGTGACTATACAGGGGTGAACTGGAAAACCACCTTTTGAAAATTATGTTTCGGGTTGGTTAGTTTCTCTGTTGTTAACAAAGAGAAACATGTTTGTCACCGGGTGTACACAAGCTGTACGCCATCCAAAGACTATTTAATGGATAGACAGTAAAGTGATGATATATGGAAATGTCTCTTTCCCATGTACTGTACATAGGGATACAATAGCCACAGGGCCAGAAAAAAAAGGATCGTCCCAGCGTGGCACTCGAGGGCAGATGAAGGGAGCAGATACTTACAAGGGTAAAGAAATGACAGCTGTGTACTGCCAAATGCAATCGACAGTGACCACACATCTTTGTCTCTGATGTGTTATAGCATGACCTCAGCCACACCACTCTGTTGTCAGATGAAGGAGGAAAAAAAAATGGTTTTATGGAAGAAGGAAACGCCTTGATGCACGTTCTCTGTGTCACATGTCCCTGTTGAAGTTATAGAAAGTGTAGCTGATACTTTTCTACCAGAGAAACAGCAATTCCCAAGTCCTCCTCTATCTTAAAAGGAGGAAAAACAGTCTTCAGGATACTGATGTCATCAGCACTCTGGACAAACATGCTGCTCTGCCTACCAGCTTTTGTGGGAGCAAAAGCACCTAACATTTTGCCAACAGGGCCAGAACCTTATTGTGCCTGGCTGAAAGACTTACTGTCTTACAGAAATGAATTAATCGTGAGTAGTGCTGCTGGAAACAATGGAAATATTTAGTGGACAAATAGTTTCACAGGAAGAATATTGTTTAGTTTAATAGTAAGCAATGAAAAATAGTGGGAAAAAAGGGTGAAAATATTGAAAGAAATGGAAAATTCATGGTTAAGTGCCAGGATAATTTTGTAGTCAATATATAGTGATAAAAGCTCCTCTTACAGACACCAGATTCATAACTTTTCATTAGAATGTTAAAAGAAAATTTGAGGTAAGGAAAAAAAATATTAAGCAAAGACTGATTCAATTAAGAACTTGGGGGAAAAAATGTCTTAGCTAAAATGCATTTCCATTTTTGTTTGGGTCAATGTGGTTATCCAGCAAAATCTGAAAGTTTTTCTGATGTGGTGTTGCCACTTGTAGCTTTTAGAAGATTCTGAAAAATACTTGAAGAAAAATGGGGAAAGGAAAATTCAACCTAAAATTAGTCTATTTGCTCAGGTGTATCCAAATGAGATTATGGTGTGAAAACCTACATATGTTCACCTTTCAATGCACCACTAACTAAAACATGCAAGACTTGCAACATAAAACTAAAGAGGTGAACAACTGGTGTAAACCAGAAGAATCTTCCTCAAATGTATCACTCAGTAACTCCATTAGCTGGAAATCCCTTTTGCTTTGGTATTTGTTCTGCTTTAAAATCTTTAGTGCATCCTCTGAATAATTTTACCAGGGGTGAAAACTGAGACTTTTATACAAAACTACTGTTAAAAAAATAATTTCTTTTAACCTACTGTTCTAATCTAGAATAAAAGTCTTTAAGATCTTCTTTATAATCTGCGTGGTCAAACATCTCATATCTCTTTAATTTCAGCATCATCTTCTAGCTGACACTGGAGTAACACAACTATGACCATGTGCTAAGAAAAGGACCAAAACTCACCCAGAAATGCAATCAGATGGGATAAATGCTTGTGTATCTGGTTTTTAGGTGTGATATCTGGAAAGAACTTTCACCCTCCAAAATTAATACAGCTACATGGAAAAACTTGTAATTCAAAATATTTTGTTTCCTTCCAGGGAGGGTAAATATTTCCAAGTGCCATGAAAGCTTCTAGAAAGCAGCTCTTGAAGAATTCTATTGTTTCAAGTTATTAATGATTTCAAGTAATATTTCAAAGTTGACAAATAGTCAGTTTAAGGCAAGAGACAAAGCCTTGTGCCTTTCACCAAGTGCTGGCCTGGCTGTAGGCCATAGAGGTGCAGATAGGGGCTCTGCACAGGTTCCCTAAGATTACTTCTGAGGCAGAGCTCACCTGGGACAAAGGAGACTCAGGGATACACCAAACGGCAAATCCTCACACATCTACTGCAGGAGTAAGAAAAAAAGCAAGGAGATTTGATGGTATAGGAACCACACAACAGTGCCACATCAACACTTTTGTCTTAGACTGACTTTAGTGACTGAATGCGCCCATATTCCCTGGGAGCGTTACAGAAATAGGGGGCTAGAAAAAGGAAGGTGGCAGTTTAGAAAGCCCTGATGACATTCAATGCACCTATTTTCTGCAACTGAATGTTGCCAAATATCTGGTGTGGGGAAAGAGTTTAGATAAAAAAAGCAGAGAAATCTTTTTGGTATATATGGAGTAAGCAAAATCCCTCCATCAATAACCAAGTTTAAAAATGATTGACTCAGGTGACACAAGTCCAGAAAAACATAGCTGTGCAGGTTTGGTAGTTCCCTTTGGGACCAAGAGAGATATGTTGCTCTGCAATTACATGTGGTCTCAACTAGCGTGAAGGTGAATGGATGGTGCATTAGCCTGAAGCACCATTAAGCCCGTACAAGCACATTGAAGGACATGACTTCAACGTAGAAAGCCCTTGTAGGCTTGCTTTTAAAGTTTTGCATGAAGTTACACTTAGACAAGTGTTCCTTTTGCATTTGCTGAGTTTGAGCAACGAACATCTCTCCTCCCTTTATCCCATGCCCTATTCCCCTTTCCAGCAGCTGTAAAGTCTGTCTAGAACTACTTTCATAAATTATTTCTTCAAAACTGACATTTTCACAGAAAGGTCCCATGAGCTTTTTGCGTAATCCTACCATGTCATCCTTACGCGATCTGAAAGATATGGTAGCAAAATCCCTAAGAGGAAGAGACTGATACTGATAATACTGAGATTGCTACAAGTAGTGCTGTGTTACGAAAGTCAACAAGTTCACAACTACATCTCTGGGAAAGATGGGCAGAAGCCCACCTTACTGGGCTGCATATGAAAGTCATACAGACTTTCAGAAGGAGTATGCTATAATGCTATATGTTGCTGAAAAGACAGCTGTCCTGTCAGGTATCTTATTATTGCCTTGCTTTGTTCTTCTGAAGATCCTCTTAATGACAAATACACTTTTCTTTTTCCTAACGCAATGGCCGAGAAGTTCCACGGACAGCAATTTTGAAAAAGCATAAAGTGGTAGACAGTCCTTAGAGGAGTAACCCATATTTCATTCTTTGTTTATTGTTTTAAAAGCTGCAGAAAATTATGTTGAAAGACTTTCCTTAAGAATTAAGAGAGCTTATTATATTATGTTCTGACAGAATGGAAGTCCAAAGAACAATTGTCTCCTCCTTCGCAGTTTTTGTTTCAAAATAAATGTATTTTCTTCCATTTATCTTTCTGTATACATTTATCATATTTTTTTCCACAGTATTTCACATTCAGTGAGACTGCTAACTTACAGGCTATTCTTTGGAGTCCTTTTACATCAATTATTCATGGACAAGTTTAACATTTAGATTATACATTTTAACCTTTATATTAGAACAAATGGCAGTAAAACTATGTTTGATATAATGTTTACATCCAAATATATATAAGCATCAATAACTGGTCATTAATTTCCCAAGCCCTACAACACAAAAATAAAATGCTGGGTTGTGTCACCTAGCTAGGCCTATAATGTGAAGTAAACGGAGTCAGACGCATGCTGGGGTAGTAGACTGAAAAAAACTAGGGTGTTATGAGCTTTGCTTCATCCTGCAGTACTGCCCTGCCTTTGGAGAAGCCAACTATTCCTTAGCAACCTTATCACTTTCTACAAAGCCAAACGTCACCAGTTGTACCACGAACATAGTGTTTCCTTGACAGAGACAGTCGCAGAGTTCTTGGGAGAGCTAAAATACTCAGTCCATGAAGCAGAGCTGCAAACACATTTGACTCAGACCTTCAGCTACTGAATGACTCTGCAGAAAACAAAATGTCTCTTGTCCAGCAAGCCAAGAGAAATTACTCTCTGTGCTAGCTAAATAGCCAGCTCTGGAAAATGAGAATCCAAATCTCCTGGTTGTTGCTGATTCTTAGTAACCTTTGATGTCAAACTACTTTTGTGCCATCTACTGAATATCAACAGAGTGCAAAAGTAGCTATAGCAATGAGCCAAATTCTGCCTGATCATCTTTGTACTATCCACAGAGTTATTCAAACTGTTTCCTTGCTAATCACCCAAATGCTGGTGCTGAGAAAGACTGAATTCTCCAAGTTATGTCTTTCACAATGGCAAATAGTCATTTTTCCAATAGTTTTTGTATATAGATATATATATATATATACACACACACATATCTCTTCTTTTTCCCCAACTAGAAAATTCTACAACAGTCTTTAAAAACCCCACACCTTAAAGTTTTCACTAAATGTAATAATTGATTTTTTTCTTTATTTTTGGTGAGGGTTCATTATTTTGTTTTGGGTTTTGTTTACTTGTTTGTTTTTGGTTTTTGGATTTTTTTATTATTATTATTATTTTCTTTGGAAATCTCAGTTTTGGAAAGGACAACTGTAACACAGTAACTGTCCCAAAGCTGAAAAACTTTCTTTGTCTTGAGTTTCGTTTGTGCTACAGAAATGGAAAAGGGTTAGAAAAGCTGCAGAATAGCAACAGAGGAGGAAAAAGGGTAAAGGGATAAAAATAACCAATGAGGACGAATAGATATTACTTACTGTGCACAATGTAAAAACAGAAAGTGTGTTTGTGCCTATCCCTTCCCAGGGTTTGCTGGGAGAAAACATTAAATATTGAAGCACCTGAAGATGATTTCAGCTATCGCATTGAAAAAGCCATAAAAAAAGTGGGAGAAAACACACAAAGAATAAACACAAGAATTATTTAATTAAAATACCTCAAAATGGTAAAAGCCTCAAGCATCTAAGAAGAAAGCTGAGCAGGAAAATGATATTGCTTCTTGAATGAGCTCAGGGTGGGTCTGTTATTTCCAGTTGCCAAGGTGAATGTGTCCATCTTGTCTTCTCTTCCAAAGGAAGGGCAGGTGATGAGCACAGAATTTACTGACATAAATTCATATACAGCACTGCTGTGCACACTGTTTTGAGTGCCACCTTGCACATAACCAAGTATTAGTCCCACAGGCCACTTAGCTTGAAGTCAGGGGCTGTGAAAACACAGGTTTGGCCAACAGGGCTTGGCAGCCCCGAGGCAAGTGCAAGGCAAGGAGTTGAGCCGCAGGGCTTTGTCGTGTCCAGCAGCCACAGCTCGTGCAGGGCAGAGGCAGACCACACTGGCTACGAGCAACACTAAATATCCCACAGATACCAGTTTAAGAAGCAGCGGAGGAAAAAGAGAATCCCTGAGAATGCCCAGAGGGGGAAAAAAGCACAGAATGAACTACCCATACAGTCAAGGTTATGAAAGCAGCTTTTTTTGAGGTTTAGCTTTTGCTGTTGTGCACAGAACTACCAGCAAAGTGGGTATGAGAGAGCAGATGATGCTGAATTATCTGAGCTCTTGCCTGTGTCATGCACAGGCTCTGAGGGCTCTGCCAACAGCTGACTGGAGACACAGCTTGTTGCCATTGAACCTGCAGCACTGAGAGGTGAGCAAATCCTATTTTTGACACTCTTTGGGATGCCCTATTCTCCATTTCCCCAGCCCTCACTGCTCTGGGAGGAATGCTTTAAACACATGAGTTCAAAAGAGAAAACAACATTTTCGAGCAGCAGAAGGGTGATGAAGCCGTCTTTTCACTGCAGTTGATCCTGAACAGGTCTATTAACTTTATTGAAGAGAAGACCCTGCTGTTTAAAATAACAGCACAACAGCTTTTCTGTCTGTTCTGCTACAACAGCAGTACAAATCCCCATCCATGGCTCCCTTTACCAAGCTCTGGTTGTAAGATGCTTCTATGGTAATTAGTTGTAGCTTGTGAATCTGGAAATACTGTTCTACTCCNAAAAAAAAAAAAAAAGTGGAATATCGTAAGGACAGAGAAAAGTAACGGTAGGTAGACATGAGGGAATAGACCATTTTCACTGATTTTATCTGCAGCAGATTATCATTTTCACGTGTAAAACCCATTCAGTAAGAGAAGAAAACAAATACAAATATACTAAAGAACGTATTTGCTGATCTTTTCTCAAGAGAAGGAAAGTATATTAGAGACAGTTGAACAATTTGTAATGAATGATGTAGCTGACAAATTCTACTTTTTCTCTGTTTGTGTGTATTGTCAATGAAAACTGGGCTTCTCAACTATTTGTTCATTATTCAGAAAACATTTGCCAAACAATTCATGTGCATAGTTGGTTCTCAAATACAAAATATGTGCTCAATATGACTACACACTTTGAATTTAGGAAAAATACTCGGGCAATGCAGGCATGTTTCGTGGTATATACAAGCTGCTCAAAGCAAAGCTTGCGTAGTAAATTACCATGATTTGTCCCAAGGTGTCATTCAGTGACTAAGGTGGCTGAGACCTACCTGCTGAGGAGGGCAGATGAAGTACAGCTCTGAGGGACCCTGGCACCAGCCAGGCAGGCCCTGAGCTCTCAGGCCCCAAGCCACTGCTCATGAACGCTCATGACTTCTCATGGCTTTGCAGTTAAGCTAACAGTTTAAAAAAAACCAAAAAACTGTCTTGAACTCAACATACCCCAGCTCTGCAGGGCTTTTCTCTAAGAATATAAGATAAAGTACCTTCTATAGACACCAGACTGCTATTTTTCATGCTTTGCTCCCCCTTTCTGACCTTCAGTGAGTAAATTAGAGTTATTGCTCTCCCCACTATTGCATTTCAAGTCCAAGCACGTTACAGAGCTAACACTTTTACAGACACTTCCTAAACTGGAACCTCTTCATTCTTATACCGACTCCAAGTAACTCAGAGCCCACAACACATCAGCACTCTGACCCTAAAGCACTGGGCAATCACCCCCTTTCCTACAGCCAAGGAAGAGGTGACACAGGGGTTAGGTGCAAGGGTATCTGTTTTGAGGACACAGGGATGTGGCTGCAGTGTAGTGAGAAGAGATCTGGCCCAAGCAGGCTGGATTTCCTACACAAGTAATCCTACTGCCTCTCCAAGAAACTGTGATCTGGTCTCTGTTCTGGTTTCAGCTTGGATAGAGTTAATTTTCTTCCTAGTACCTGGTACAGTGCAGTGTTTTAGATTCAGAATAAAAATAAAGCTGATAATACACTGATGTTTTATTTGTTGCTAAGTAGTCAAAAGACTTTTCAACTTTTCATGCCACACCAGGTACACAAGGAGCTGGGAGGGGGCACAGCCAGGACAGCTGACCCAAACTGGCCAAAGGGATGTTCAATACCATGTGATGTCATGCACAGTATAAACTTTGGGGAAAACTGGCTGCAGGGGCACTGCTCAGAGACAAGCTGAACATTGACCACTGGGTAGTAGGTAATTGCATTGCGCATCACTCATTTTAGATATTATTTTCTTATGATTATTCTATTATTGTTATTATTGTCATTATTATTATCATTACTTCCCTACCTGTCTTATTAAACTGTCTTTATATCAACCCACAAGGTTTACCTTTTTCTTTTCAGTTCTCTACCCCATCCCACTGGGAAGGAGTAGGGGATGAGCAAACCGCTGTATGTGGTGCTTAGCTGCCTGCCATCTTAAAGGGCAGTCTCCAACCACCTAATTTCTATCACTTTGTTCAGTCATTTGGACCAAATCTACAGTTTAGCGTTGCTTTATATCACCTCTGACATACGACCTAGGGCTCTATTTGAGCCATAGTTTAGGAGAAACGAACAAGAATGGAAAGTAAAAAATCACAGAAGTAAACCCCCATTTTAAGATTTTTTTCAGTTAAGTCTGTTAAGTCTGCAGAGAGAACAGACTAAGCCTGTAAGAGCAGCACATCAATTATTTTCTTTTGCTTTTGTTATGGAGAATGGTTAGAGGGAAAACAGACCTGGCATCACCCTCCATCAGCAGATTTAGCACTTGCTGGAATAGATGAGAACACCATAAACTCTGATCCTGTTAGAATGAAAGAATGTTTCTCTGCTTAGAGGAGAAAAGACAAATCTCCCTGGATGTGGCTCTTTTTAAGAGATACCACAGGCTTCAGAGATAAAGCTACCGTGCTGAATAGCAGCATCACGTTGTCAGAGCCTCAGCAGTGGGGAAGGTCAAGAACAGCTAATAAGGGTATAGTATCCCTCCTTTTTATTAGTAACATTTAGGAACACAAACCCTTGATCCTGTTGATGAACCTATCAAGAGAGAAGTCAAAGGGTAGCACAAAGGAACTACAACAGTATAGTAGGGGTTCATCCTGTTCCCAGTCCAAGCCTGCGGATGGGATGTATAATAAACTGGTTTTGTGCTAGACCAACTTGAAATGCTGAGGAAAATTCATCAAGTTCGATGACATAATTCAGTCTTGGAAAAAAGAAAAGTCTATTTTGCATCTAGAAGACAAAGTTTTGTTGGAGGAAAGTAGAGGTAGATGCCAGGACTAAACTGTTTTAGTAAAGCTGCTACAGTGCGTGGGAAAATTGGCTCAAATGCGTCTTTCATTCAGTCTTTGATTTACTGCTGTTAGCCTTAATTTCTTCAGCAACTCAAAATACACTTGGGAAGAAATAATGTCTAATAAGAATTGTTCTATTCTTTACTACAAAGTAGTAGCTTCCAAAGGACATGGGTATCGCCTTAAGTCAATTATTTTTTGCTTCTTTGTCTTTGGCTGTGGTGGGCTTCTCTGCTCAGTCAATGAAAGCCGTTATACAGTTGATGGGAAATTTCCTAGTTGACAAATACGCTGAGTGCCAACCAAAACTTGCTGAGTGTTATTTCATCAAGCAGCCACTGTGCCTCTTTACAGTATAAATGATAGACCGAGGCATGAAGCCTCTGAGAGGCCCATAGTTGCCTTGGCCTTGAGCTTTGTCTGGTCTTAAAGCACCCTGCCCTAAGTACCAACTATAATTCAAAGAGCTTTTTCAACTTAACTGTCTTTTCTGGGTTGTGGAAGTGTGCTGTCACTTTTTTGTGTGTGGAATGGTAGCATCTTGCATGTTTAATACAGTAAGAAATCACAAGTCATCATCAGCAATCCATGCTCCTCTTAACTCTAATACTTGAAGCACGTAGCACGCAGTGGTGACCCGTTCAAGGTACACATGGAGGAACAGCGAAGTTGGATAGGCATTTGACACAAGTGATGCTCTCAAAAAACATTTGAGGGAAATAATTCAGAGCTCTTTGCTTTTGAAAATTTTCTTTGGTGATATAACTTGTCAAACAATTTGCAGAGCAGAGCCACCCCTATAGGCCTTCATCGTTCAGAAACTATTTAAATTACAGATATGCAACTTTCCACTGGAGGTTCAAGTGTGGCCAAACAGATCAAAGCTGGATATGAAATAGGATTGTTACCAGTTGCTAGACTCTGCTTTTCTGTCTGTTTGCCCCCGCTACCTCAGTCCTTCACATGTAAGTGCCACCTGTGCCATGCTGACTGAAATTAATACTTTATGTCCATAAATTCCTTCCAGCTTTATGACTGACCCACAAATTCTACTGAACTAAGCCACCTGCACATTTGATGGGTTTTGTCTACACTCAGAGGAATTACAGCTACTTTTCCCAGCCTCTATTTATCTGAATTTGGCTCAGACAGAACCACCTCTCTGTAAAAGCTGAAAAAGAAGTGGAGTTCCTATGCTATAAGGTTACAATTTCAGCAAAGTTCATGTTCTCAACACACCTTTCCAAGGCTATAAAACATTGAAGAGACTGACAACTCCAGACTACAATTATTTTAGGAGAACAATTCACAGAAAAGTTACAAAGGTTGCTTTTATGCATCTAGTTTGTATTCTAAACTTGATTTACCCCGAGTGGTCCTTTGTAAGCCATTTATGTTTCTCATTTAAAACAGGGCAGCTCCAAATACTTCTGTTATATAAGCAAGTCAGAAATGAAAACTAGATTTTTTTGTGTGTGTGTTTACCTTAGTAGCTTGACTCGGTGCCACACATGAAAGCTTGGTCTTTGCTTTCTTCTAGCCAGAAGCATTTAATCCTCTTAATGGCTGACTCACTCATCTTGCTTATTCTGGTCAGATAGGAAATCATCTGTGCAGCCAAAGAATTACAAGTATGGAACAACACTGCATGAAATTACCTCAAGGATTTCCGTGTGGCTTTTGCTGTCTACAAGGCTATCCTACCTAATAAGTCCAGGGGATTCAGATAACGTATTTACAAACCCTACTTTCATTGATTTTTTTTTTTTTTTTACTCTTTTCCTTTCCTTATTAAACAAGACAAATACCCAATTTAAAGTCACTAGTTAACAGCTAAACGCAACTTTTACAGGTTTTGCAGCAAGTAGGAGTGACAAAAACACCTCTTCTATCACTTCCTGTAGGTCAATAAAATATAACATGATGAACCATCTGCTGCTTGTATAATGAGTAAAGGATGAAATAACACATCAGAACTAATCTAGTCTTCTCAGGGTTGTCTTCATAAGTTTTAAATGTAACCCTCCCACTGGCTACATGGAAGAGCTTCTGATTTAGCTCTGGGATAGCTGAAGGCACTGTGCACTAACAATCTTCTCTGCTTCCATTCTCACTACAACCAGCTCGCCAGGCAGTGAAAAAGTAAATTAAATTACCAAAACACCTTTATGTACTTCTTACAGATTCCCAAAATAGCCTAGTGTTCTAAAAACACAGCCAAGTAGGTAAAAACAGTGAAGATACAATATTAAGGATCAAATCTTGCATTCAGGATGTTCGCATCTTAGAAAAAACCCTGAGAATAACAAGTCAGGGTACTTACATGCTATCCCGAGCCAGATGAGAGGTGGATGGCAGGCTGCTGTGAGCAATGGGCAGGGGCTAAAGACCCCTCATGCTGAACCACAGGAAGCTGCATGGCCTTGGCAGGGGTACACGTGGCAAGGTCCATGTTGTGGAGCAGGTAAGGAACATCCCAGCCTCCTATCTGGCTCCAGGAGTGCTAAAAAGCAGTGCAGAAGCATCAGTTAGACACAGGAGATAATACAGAGGTTAACACCCCTCCCAGACATGGACTCAACCTAGTAAATCTAGAAACAGCCTAGCACCTTGCTGTGAAAACAACCACCTTTCCAAAACCTGTGCTGGCCAAACTCAGGGAAAACCCCCACCAGCTGTTCATCAGGGTCTGCAAAGAATACAAGGTCTACAGAGAGGATGATGAGATTTTCCATAATGCTTTGTGCCTTTCAGCTGGTGCAAAAGCAGAAACATCTGAGATTAAACTCCTACAGTTTTTGTCTTCTGAAGAATAAGGGAGGGGGTTAAAAAATAAAGAGATGTGATGTAAAAGGATGTATTTATTGTTTTAGCTTACCCAGCAGTTAAAATTACACTGAATTAAGAGAACAATCATGTTCTTGAAATAGTATTAACTTTAAACCAGCCAAATCCATGAAATATCTTCAGCTTAATTTCTAAATACTATTAAATAAGTACTGTGTTTCTGATATCAATTTAAGCAGAAAATGTTGTCTCGGGGCATGTTTGACAAAGACTCAAACATTAGCATCAATATCTCCTCTTATTTCCACAATTATCTTTCTTAACACTAATCACTAAATACAGTTTAGATGTGGTACTTCCTCTAAGTCTTAGCTTGCCTTCAGTTTCTTTCTTCAACTTAAATTCAAAGAAAACAAGGAGCATTATTTCAACAAGACAACCGAAAACAACAGAACTAAAAGAAAGGGGAATCCCTGCATATGTAAATGTTGTAAGTCACAGGGATTTTGTTTTTCTTTTGCTTTTTTTCATCTCATGTACAGTAACAGCACATTTTAGCTGGAGGCAGCCTGATAAATGTTCAGTTAAACTGTGGCTTCATAAAAGGACAGATACTCAGACTTTTCTTTCGGAGACATTTCTCATGGTAGTTCTTTATTTACTTCCTCATATTACTATATGAGGAAGTAAATTCCTTCCACATATTACTGTATTTACCTAAAGTAAATATATATATATATATATATTCTATGTGCTTGTATTTTTAGATGTAAAACAGAGGGACTACTAAGTTTTGCAGTCTTTCCATTAAAAATTACTGTCTGAGGTCTTCTAGGACTGCTTGGAACTGAAACTGAGAATTTTTAGATGTCTCAGAGCTTTATGTACTGTCAAAAATGTTAACGTAGCTTTTTTTAACTCTTTAGCTCTCTGATAACAAGTCTCCCAGAAAACAGAGATTTATGTATGGATTTAAAGACAGAAAGGTTTGTACAATAAAGTATGGCCCAGATTGATAAGTAGCAAATAATTCCAAACCCATCTGAACGGTTTTCAAAACCGTAACACTAATACAAGACAGCTCAGTTTCTGAATCGAATTTCCCTAAGCTCCGATGGGGTGATCTCATGCTCATGTAAATTAATGGAATTGCGGCAGGGAGATGTTTTTCTAAGGCAGAGTCCTAAAGAAGCTGTGAAATGCTTTACACCTCTAAATGTGAAGTGCCCCACACATCTGGCAATAGTCCCATTGCAGGGACCTGGACAGTGTAGAAACTAAAGGTATTACATTCAAAGCTGCAAGAAACAGAAGATCATCACATATTATTTATTTTCAAATATTGCCATTAAGTGTAAATTCTTTGTTTTACCAGTTATTTTTTTGCAGAATCCTGTTCTGCATTCACCTTTGCCACCAACGCTGTTTTACCCCAGTTGGTGGAAATATTCCTTTGCTGTATATCCTACCACTTCTCTTTTGCCTTTTAGACTAAGTTAGCTTTTTTTTCCCCTCACTCAGTTGAAACATTGATCAAGTATGTCCAATGCCTAAGCCACATAATTCAGGATTGATCATTCCACTCTGCTAAACATCACTGACTCCTGCTTATTTCTTCTTCAACATTTTTTTTTTACTTAAGGGCTAAGGAAACAGTAATAGCCAAGGATAGCTTTATCCTATACATGAAGGGTACCTTCATTTTTGAACCCCAGGGATGACCCTATACCAAATTATTACAACATAGGTGAAGAAAAGGTACTAATTAAAATGTATTTTATTTTTTACTCCAATAGTTACTTTCCATCCTCCTTATCTATTTCTTATTTTTACAGCCTTGCAAAGAAAAATAATGACTTTCTTTTCTAAAAAACCCAAATAATCACAAAACAGTAAGAGACCATCTGAAACTTGCCCTCAGCAAAGTCTGTGCTTTACAGAATTGACAGGTGCACGCAAGGAATGTGACACAAAGTGCAGTTTGTGTAATGTGCCAGAGACCGAGGCTTGACAGCCAACTGCTGCCTCCGTCACCAGCATCACTGCCTTTGCTTCTCATACTCACAGGCAACTTTGACACTCATCTGCAATGCCCTGACCTCCTCTGCAGTTTGCATTTTGCACACCTGTGGTGTTTGTGAAGTAAAGGCACAGTAACAAGCAGCAGAGGCAGGGTTTCTGATCAGGATATGCCAACCGCTGTTTTAAAGTGAGTTGTTTCAGGCTTAATAATGGTCTTAGGCACTTTTCTGAAAAACTTAAGTGGCAAAATAAACCTGACTCTGCTGGCTCTAGGCCTGGTGATGAGCCAGGGCAGGGATTATCAATGACAGCAATAACCCATGTTGAAGGAGAGGGGCAGAAAGGGGCAGATCTGAAAACATGAAGGCTGAATGACATGTAACGACTGTGCTGGTGCCCAGGCCTGAGAGAAATTCCAAGATACTCTGTGTCCTCGTCCAACACAATCAAAGCAAAACAAATTAAATAAGAGTTTTCTCTTTGTAGCAAGATCTGCAGGGCCGTTTCTCAAACAATACACACATTTTCCCAGGAAGTTCTTGAGTGGGTTCAGCAAGTAGCAGCTCTTAAAGGCCAGGCTCTGACTAACGTATGCACCTTCCTAGCTGGCTCCTCCGAGAAACCATTTGTGGCCACTGCTTTTCTCTGTCTAGGCTACTCATGTTTGCTGGTTTTTTTTGTTGTTGTTGTTTGTTTTCCAGAGGAGTACTAAACTATGCCCTATGAAACTCAGAAGTTTTCTTTTTAGAAATGTCATTTTTGTGGATTTATAGGCAGGATTGCATTTGCCTACATGGAAACTTCTAGATAAATTTTGTTTAAAAACTCTTGCTTACTTAGAGTCACGACTTCTTCTGTCTCACAGTGTCTTAAGGAAACAAAGCTTAAATATTTTCACCATTTTCCTTGACCTTCCCGACCCTAATGCAAACTACAAAAAAAGCACTGCTTACAGATACTGCAGTACACAAGAGTCAATAAGTTTGCTCACATGCATACGAGCAGACCACCCTGGCACAGGACAGACATTTCAGAGCCTCACTGCTGCCCCAAGTGTGGGAACGGGCTAAAATGTTTACAAGTCTTTTTGCACAAGTTGGTAATCTAACCCTGGGAAAAGCTACACACTATCAGAATGTTATCTCATGTCTTCAATGGAAACAGAAGACACTCAGACCTTGTGAGAGCAACTTATCAAGCAGAAGATCAAATTTAGTATGTTTTATATATGCTTTGAGGAAGAAACGTGAAAATATTTCAGAAGACTAGTTTGTTAGCAGAAAAAAAATCACATATGCATTTGCCTGAATCAATCTGTGAGCCTACAACTGCTCAAGAAAGTTCACCAGATCATTGCAGCAAGGAAATTGAAAAAAAAATGAAGGCAACAGGCTTTCCTTTTCTCATGTGGAAAATAAGAATTTTGTTTTGAAATTAATGCAGATTTACTTTTGAACACAATCTCCTACTCCCGGCAGAAAGTAAACTATTTACTTTGTGATTAAATACATTTGAAAGTTATTTGCAGTGGTTTTCTTTTTTTCTTTCTCTCCTCACTCCAGAGAAAAAAACAAAAAAAAAAACCCCAAACTAACAGAAAACAACAAAAACCACCTAAAATAAACAAACAAAAAAAAGAAAAAAATGGAAACTAAACACCAAACCAAACAGACAAAATAGTAATTTAATTCCCATTAGACCTAAATTATTTTTCTTGTCTGATTAACCACCTGTATGAAACAAACTGACAAAAGTAACCTGACCACACCACCCTTAAATATTTATTTACATCCACACATTTCCTAGGGCAGAAGGGAAAATGCTTTTTTTGCTTCAGTCTAGGAAAAATAAGCTTCCTTACCTCAGAATACAAGCCCTAATCCAGCAGACCTGAGAGCCCACCAGCTGAGGTGGTTATATACGTCCTGCTCTGCCAGGTGTTTTGCCTTGTTGGAGTTGATTGTACTTTTGCAGCTGAACCTAATTCAAGGGTGGTGCAAACCTGCAACACACAGATCTCAGGGCAGTTTCTGTGCTCCCTGTCCCCTGTAGCTGTTGTTATGCTGGTGAATTGTGCAATATCAGATTTAACATGCTCCCACGTTTGATACCAGGCTATGAACTTTGCTATTTCAAGGCAAGGCAAGCACTGCTATCCTTTATGCTCCTTTTGAGCCTAACCTACCATCCTTCTCTTACACATAGATATGGAAGGTCTCTTGAAAATGAGACAGTAGCTCATAAAAATAGATCACTTTTAGAGCTGCTTTAGCACTCTTACTGCAATATGAAATTATACTCATGGTTTGGTTTGTCATTTCAAAAGCAATGCAATTACTTTTCCTTGGAAAGTACAAAACCCTGAGACAACCACATCTCTTAAAAAATTCAGGTCTTTCTCATGTACTTTTTTTTCCCTCATAATTAGTAATTATTTTAACACGTGGTTCTATTCAGTCTGACACTCCTGTACAGTTGATGAGTGTGTTGAAAACACCAAAATAAAAGCAACAACAACAAAAAATTCAGATCGTATCACTCAACTTCCCCACCTACAGCGTTGTGTGCCTATGAATCCATTGATATTTTGCTTTTTTCTGTTTAATATGCAGCTTCTACATTTGAGACAACACCAAAAAAATGGTAATTTATTTTGTTTTATTTTGATATATACTTCTGATTTTTTTAAACTGGGGACTGTGACTCACATTTTTGAACATATGAAGACTAGAAAATGCCTCGGCATTAAAAGCACAATGGGGACAATTTTAAAGCTGATCATTTCCATAAAACATTTAGATATATTTCAAATCTAAATAAACTGCTGATAAGAGGGCTATTTTTTGTGTTGTGTGAAAGCAGAATCCTGAAATCCTTGTTCAATCATAACTCTCACTGAAATTTAGGAAAAGTTTGTCTGAGTCAAGACAGCAGGACTTTGGTCAGACCCAGGGATTTTTCTGCAAGGCCCTAGGGCCAAATTCATACTTGATTTAAATCAGGCCAGCAAGTACTGAAGTCAATAAAATGCTGTGATTTATATCAGCTCTTATTTATTGCTATAGCACCCATGCTTACTTCTGTGCCCCCATTGTAATCATTCTCCACCATTCATTAGCTGCATATATAAAAGCTGTCAAAAAGCACTAGCTAACTGCCTGCTCTTTGGAAAACTCCAAATGTCAGACTTCCCTCATTTGCAAAACAAGATCTCTACCTTACTAATGCTGGTAGAAGTAAGGATTCCTACAACTCAGCCCCATCCTGCTCCAGTGGGATAAATGAGATAAAAATCAAGACTGGAACACAGAGAAGATTTTCGCTACTGCGAGCATTAATGTTTGCATTGCTTTGAGGTGTGACATGCAGGGAATTTTAGGGTTGGCTCTTTCTGGGCTATCCTTCTCTGGTAACTTCTGTTCTATTTAATAATGTGAAACCTCTGAGTGCCTTTTCTAGGCAAATTCTTTGTCTTTTCCTACTGAGTTGCTTTAACTTTTTTTCCTTTTGTTTTTGTTCCACAGAGATTCTCAAAACTTATCTGCATCAAAATGTCCTATCTCATTATCTATGCAAAGTGGCAAATCACTACACTGCCCAAGATAGGATAGGGGGATGCCTGGGCTGTGTCCGAATGAATGGTTTACTAGAGACCAATGGGGCAGCTGTGAAGTGAATCCCCTGACTGTCATTTGGTTCAGTTCTCAGAGCAAACTGGTGCCCCCAGAGAAAATTCCTTTTGGAAGAAACCCAGGTGACAGCTCCATGCCACAAGCCACGCAGCCCAAGAGGCCCCGCTACCTCCCCATGGCTTTCTCAGTACTTGCCTAAAACGTCTTCTTTCCATAAACCTTCAAACTACAAATCCCAGAGCTATTTATTCCCAAAGACTAGATTATATCTTATTGGTAGTAAATCCCCCCCAGAAATATATATATACATCTTCTGTTATATATCATCTTCATGTAACAATTCTGCATTAATTATTTTGGTCAATGTACCCACTCTTCTTATTATGAATTGCTGCTAATATAGATGTAACCACTCTCTTGTGAATTTTTAGGTTCCTTCACCAGGATGTCCAGTGAAATTCAGACTTAATTCATAATGGCCCTGGTAAAGTCATAAAACAACAACAAAAAATTACTTTTGATCTACAAACCCAGTGTGGTAATTTCTACCCCACTAGGCTGCTGTCTTCTTTCACTATGTTAGCAGTTTGTAATACTACAAATATGCAATTTTAACACATTGATCATTTATCTTTTATTCTGTCTTCTGCTAATTTTAAAGCAACATGACATTGTAAAAGTATAGTGTTATGATTCTAGTCTTGCTTCCCTTTTCTGTTTTCCTTATTTTAAGAGATGCTACTGAAACTTCATTCTAAACATGAAGTTCTGGTCTTGTATCCCAATTGTTCTCCACTACATATCATAGGCTATGCCATTTAATTTCTTAGATGTTTGCCACTTAAACAGATCACAATCTGAAAAGTAAATCTAGAACACTTTTAACTCGAAAATAGTTTTGCTTACCTGACTGAGTCATCTTTCATGTGGGTTAAAGCACCAACCCTTTGGTTTAAGTTAATGAAGTACCGATTGTCTTCTGAAAATTGTTTTTTGTTCCATGGTAGCGTGCTTCTACATGAGTGGATCACATTGAAAGATGGACAGACTGTCTGTAAATAAATAAGCAAATATGATTGTGAGATGGCCATTCAAGTGACTAAGTGCTGTAAATAATGGGAGGACAACGGAAGCTTGAGCTTAGAGAGTTTTTTTCCCCGTTTTTGTCCAACTAGTTGTAGTTGAATCAAAACTATAGCCCTCTAGGGGTATTTCAGGACTTGATGCTCCTGAATTAAGTCAGCATAAGGACGACATCATCCAGTAGTTTGACCACCAGCGATTACGCACCAGAATTTTGGATCTGATTGAAATGCCATTGAGGTTAACTTGATTTCGTTGACTTCATCATTGACTTCAAATCGACTGGAATCAACGCATTCATTACTGCCTTGAGATATTATTGAGTCAAGTTGCTATGTATAGATACTTTAAAGGTTAAGAAATTTAAAAGAATGCAATCTGAGCACAGCAGAGCTGGGCTGCTCTTTGTTCTTATTCAGATATATATCTAACCATTTAAAAAAAAACTTCACCGATCTACTTGCCTTATAAATGTATTGAGGCAAGGAATATGATGTATTAAGATGGGCTGATGTAAGCTTGTTGATTTTTTTGAATGTCCATGTCTGTAATGCACTAGAGTAAATATACACACATACAGCTATGTTTTCCATCATACGTATGTAATCATCTATTTTACTTTCATTCTGTGTCTCTTGTAACTGCCAAAACTTTACAGCTGTTATGGTCAACTTAGATGCAGAAACTCCTGGCTGAAATTTTGTGATTTTTCAGTGATGTTTTCCTGAAATTGAAATAACCTTACTTTAAAGATCAAATCCCTGAAATCCCTGTCCCAGTGACTAGGAAATGACCTTTCTACTCTTGTCCTTGCAACACATGGCAAAAATTATATTAGCCATTCTAAACAGCCTGTGTCATCTTGAATATTTAATGCAGAAAGTCCTGAAAAGGCATGCAGACAATGGCTTGCGCTCGAACAGAGGGAATGAAAAACAACGCTATTGCAGAAGGGAGTCAGTCCACAGAAGAAGAGACAGGTGTATCAAAGGAAGGGACCAATACATCAATGTATTTATGAGCATTTGTCTGGGATGAGGAACATCAGCTGTAAAAAAAGGAACTGCTCCTGAAAAGCCACAACAGGTGGGCTGCCTACACAGATCAAACTCGCTGAAAACAGGGGGGAAAAGTCACTGGATGTCACCACTTCTCTGCTGAAATCCAGATGAGGGAGTATGGTGCTCCATCTGGCAGAAAACTAGTCAGACCTACAGAGGAGGAATTTTGACTGTGATGACTTGTGAGAGGCCAAGACATACATCTAAATATGAAAAGCCTTTCATGAGAAAGATGAAACTTAAATTATTGCTTCTCTTTCCCATTTATTTGCTTCTCTTTTCCATTTATTTTTTTCCATCTTTTCTCATGGGGGTGATGTTCTTTGTCATTACTGGCTAGTGTGAAAGCAGTCAAATATCTAGAGCCTTCAAATTTTATCCCTAAGGGTCACACCATCTCAAAAGGCATTTTATTTTTGTGATATGCAACTTTATTTTGTCATTTGTTTAGCTCTAATTGTGATATTTATCTTATTTTTTTAAAAATTCTCTGGTTAAATTTTCTTGCACATTCTTGAGGTGACCTAAATGCTTCCCATTTGCCATTTCTTTATTTCTAGTCTGCAGCACGATAAGGACTGGAGAACATCATATCCTCTCTAAGATGTCCTGCTCATATTTTTTCTTTGATGTATTCTGAGTGTGCCCTTTTCTTTGTCATACACAGTGCTTTCTTGCAGCAACTTTTAACTATTGTGATTGATTTCTTGGCTTTCCTTTTAAACACAGTCTAAAACTTGTTCAGTTTTCCAGCTGCCAGTTTCTGTATCTTGACATTTTCTCTGGGAATTTGCTAGAAGATTCTCAAGAATCCACGTTTCAAAAATTCTCCTCAATAGATCTTTATATACTCTGCTTTATCTATACTTAATAATAAAGCATTGAGACAGTATACAAAAACCTAATTCAGAATTCTCCATCAATGCTAAATGTATTTAAATACTTCTGGATTTCGTATTGCTAGAGACAAATACAATTACCATAAGCACAGTAAGTACTACGAGTTAAGTCTTCACTCAAAGTTTTGGTGGATTTGCCCCCAAGGTATACAACCAGGTAGGGAACTTGCACCCATTTCACACAAAGAAAATAATCTAGGTAACTCAGAGGAATATTTTTACTTCTCTCTTTTACTCTTTTCTGAATATATTTTGTACTGTTTGGCTAAACAACATGAGAGTTGGGGGAATAGGAGAAAGAGATATGTTTCACAGAGAATGATAAGATTGTTATACAAAAACAGAGAAAAAATAAATCTATTTATATATTTAAATTTTACAGTGTTCCACTTTTTTACACTAGACTGAACTCAAAAGGCTAAACAAGTGGCTCATCCTAGAACAGTGGCCTTAATTTACTTCACAAATGAGACAGGGGAACCCCAGAGACACAGAGAAAACATGAGATAGGCTAAGGGGAGGTTTCAGTGTAATTAGTTCTGCCTAATATACTTTCAAATTTAGTGTGGGGTTCAGCTCTTCAACTTCACCTTAAAAAGGTTATGAGGCCTTTTTTAAACTGACAGAAAATATCTGGCTCAGGTACTGAGGGGCCTCCAGTTCAAATTTACTTGTATCATCGGAAAAGCCATTTCCTTTTACACGTGCGCCTAATGAAAGTACACTTAATTTGTAATTTTGTATAATTATAGATCTTGATGAGACAGATGAATGTGAATTCAGTATCAGCTACTGAGTTCATCATTCCTTGTATCATCCATTTCTCAATTATCTCTAATGGCTGTCTTCAAGAGATTTATATCTTGTCATTTTCCTGCTAACCCACATAACGTATCCTAGCAGAACTGTACCAGTGATTTGCCCTAAGGAGACCAATTTCAGCATCATCCACCAAGTTTCTGAAGGTTAGGCTTCTAAAATACTTCCAGAGTATCCTCAGATATTTCCAATACAGATAACATTTTCTACCAGCTTATAGTGTTCTCATTGTTTACTTTCCACTTCAGAAGAAGCCAGGTACCCCAGCACTGGAGTCTTATCTCAAATTTCCATCCCCTTCCTTCCCCTGAAACTTTGCCCAGGTACATGTTAGACTTTAATCATACAGCCAGTTATTTCTACATACACTTCTTTTTTACACATTAGTACAATTTGCTGAACGTCCTGTGAGGTTTTCCAGTTCTCTGCTTTCCTTCTTTTTTTTTTTTTTTTTCTTTTTCGTTCCCTCTTATTTCATCAGAGATAGTTCAATGGCAAAGTGACCTCCACCTTGGGCTCTGGGCTGTTTAGCACAGGGGTCTTCTGAGTCTCTCACTGCTCCTCTAATTCATAGTGATCTTTTCCTCACAGTCATCTTTTTTCTTTTTCTTGTCCTTTTTCTTGTCCTTTTCCTTTTTTTTTTTTT
>VWYH01006860.1:292388-366292 GCA_013399365.1 Pampusana beccarii | reverse complement strand
TTTTTTTTTTTTTAACTGCTTAACTTACTCCCAGGAGCAATGCTTACAAGAGAACTATAAAGCCTAAAAATAAAAGAAAATATGAGGTACCACGGGGAGGGCCTGCACCCTTTCCAGAATTTGTTGGTGGTTCTTCAGGAAGCTACATGTATTTGAAAAAAATGTGTTCTAGACAAAGACCAGTGGTTCCTCTTCCATGAATCTCTTGTTAGGAAAGAGGCCATCTGAATTATTCAACTATCAGAACAAAACAAAACAAAAAATCCCATGTTTCTAGTCTCCTTTTTACCCTTTTCGTGGTCATCTCCAGATATTCAGGGCAAGGATTAATTTCCATTTTGAAGTACGGAAAAAGTAAGCTCACATATTATGATGTTTTTTCTGTGCTCATCCATCTTGCTGACTTTCATCTTGAAAGCTTTCAGGATTAACTGAGAACATTTTTACATTTTTTTCATACTAAGGTGATGGAGGCATCAGCCTTAGTAGAAACAAATCCTTTTCCATCAGAAGAAGTGTTTATAATGCAGCTCTGTTTATCAGCCTACAAAATAAGAAATATTGCAGCTGCTCTGTCTGCCACTTTGAAAAGTTCAAAACCATTTATGCTTTGTCATTATAACATCTACCATTATTTGCTTGATCAGGGAAGTATTTCAGTGCTTTCACGCTAAATATTTTAGTTACGAGTATTGTTAATTTTGCAGTGTGTGACACAATTTAGTTCCTTACAGATCCATAAATTATCAGGCACTCAAGGTACTTATCAGAATCCTAATGATTACAGGAATGCTTGTAGGTAAGATCTTTTCCTCAAAAGTTAATAAACATAGTTTTCTAAAAAATACATGAATAAGCAACGTTTAGACATATGCAGATTTGAACAGGTTGGAAAGACATTAAATAAATGTTAGGCAGATTCCACCTTATAGAGAAGGTACAGGTGACTTTCCGTCACCCACTGATCAATCCTTATTGTATTGTAAATGCTGAAGTAATTTTGTTCAGTTTTATGAGCGATATGCTAGTTGCTCTAAACTACAAAAGGCTGAGCAAAGATAAGGATGGTACAGTGACTTTTCCAGAACAGAACTACTTGATAGGACTGGCCTTGCACTGTCTTTCTTAGAAAAGCTATGATTGATGTAATAACAACTCAAAACCAAAAGCCACAGTATCGCTCTACATTTCCAGCAGCTGCTAGGAAATAAGGTGTCCTGTTCTACTTAGGAATGGGGCAGAAATGGTAGTTTTCAGGCTCATAGGATGTTAAAATTCCCCAAGGGCTCTCATAACTTAGCTTTATTGCTAAATGCCATTTGTGTTTGGATGATATTTAGATGAAGCTCTTATGTGAAGAAATTGTGAGCCCTTCAGTGCCCAAGTACCACATACTGACCTGTGTGAGATCCTGCCCTTGCCAAGGAATATGAATAGGAATAAAGTCCATCATCATGCTCTCACCTGTCACTGCAGCTTGGTTTAGATTATTTCTAACCTCAGATGTCTTCATTTTAAAAAGCTTGTAGAACCATAAACACACTAAAGTAGGCATAATTTGGAAAGACAGAAGTGGCAAGGGAAAGAGAATTGCTTGAAAAGAAATACAATAAATAAATGAAGAATAACCAGAAAAAAAAAAAACAACAAAAACCAAATTACATGGAAAGAGTAGGAATTTTGATTAAGTTTTCATTACAAGTTAGAATATGGATTTCCATGTAGTTGTAAAAATGTATTTTCTGCAGTGTTTCTTAGCTTAATAGTAATTATTGGAAATACCTGGTTGACAATTGACCCTGCAAAAAGTTTTCAAAGAGGAAAAACTCAGGGTTGGGTCTTTGGCTACTACAATTCGACAATTCTACTCTGGACAACCGAGTCCAACCCACTCCCTCTAGCACAGGATCTGCTCCTCTCCTCTGTTACAATCCTGACTAAACAGAAGTAGAGATGGAAAAAAATTCTCAAATAATTGTGGAAAGAGGTGGCATGATTCTTGGGAATTGCTCAGGCAATAACAACAGCACACAAAACTAGATTTGGGAGCTGAATAAACACCCAGCTTCTAAGTGATGTTTCACTCATGCAGTAGAAGTGCTACATATTTGAAAAAACACAGAATGAGAAGTGATTTTTCTTAAACTGAGAGAAGTACTACTCAAGGTGTAAGAGATCAGCAGAACAAAGATTCCATGAATCACAATTTCCTCTGTTTTCATCTTTTCCTTTTTCCATTTATAGAATGAAATATCAAGCACGCAGATAGCTTACCCATGTAATGATTCATTTAATAGGTTTTTTGAGAGAAGGCAATAGAAGAAAAATATAATAATCACATCTCACCTGTCATATCATAACCATATTGTAAACTGGAAGATTTAGAAAAGGGAGCAAAAAACTAAATTGTTTAGAAGATTGCAATGCATGGATGTGTATATACAAAACAAATCCTTGGCTAAGAAGTGATGTTTCTCACTTTTCTTTGCCAAAACGTAGTACAGACAAGGGGATTTCTATGTAAAGCAGCAACAGTAATCCCTGTCCCTAAAACTGCCACAAAGGTTTACAACTTTCTGCATAGTAGGAATTTCTTCTGGATTTGCTGACCTCCCCACAGAGTTCATCATTTGGATTTTGGTAATTTTACGTAGCTTTTTTTCAGACTTATGTGCTTTGTTCCTGACAGTATTGGCACACAGTAGTGGCTTAAAATATAATAAGGTGTTACTTTTTGCTTGTTTCGATCCCTGCTGCAGTCATTGATGTGGATAATAACTGTATTCCTTTCTCTCCCCCCGCTTTCCTTTCTAAGTCCATTGTTCCAACTTCTTGCACTGGAGGAAATGCTCAGGATGCCAGCGTTACCTCCATTTTGCTGTAACACTGTTCTGACTCTCTTTCCATGAGCTGCTTATTCCATCTCTCTGCTGCCCAGGGAAGATGGTCAGGAGCAGAGGGAGGGATGTGGGAACCACAGAAAATAGCCCTGGAGAGGAGGAACATTGTTAGCTCCTTTGGCTCCGTTTTGTGGACAGGTCCCACTGCTTCCAGCGGCTTGGGCTTCACGCCCTTCCGTAACTTTGTACCTCAAACTTTATGTCTTGCTCACGTAAAGGCTGGGAAGATCATCTGAGGTGCCGTTAACTTCATTTCTTTAGTCAAGGATTTAGGGAACAAGAGAAAACTGCCAACTGCTTTTTCACCAGCAGCCTCAGTTAATAAATCTCATTGTGACATTATACTCCTGTTTGCCTTGAAACACACTCCTATTCCTCACTCCTTTTCCTTCCTTATTTATTTAGTGCATGGCTTTTTTTCTGTTTTGGTATGTTAACAGAAAGTGGAAAATTTGAAAACACAGTGTGAAAAAGATCAGACGCAAAAGTCATGTCTGGCATGAGATATGATATCATAACTATCCTGAAGTCAGCTTGAGTCCCTCTTTCTCTTGAAACAGTAGGCTCTGAAGAAAGCCTTCAATCCCTGTGTTACTTTCAACTTTTTAAACTCTCACTTGCTTTAGTACTGATCTGACAAACTGTTCTGCTAGTGCTGAACTCACTATTACTGAATGATTGGTTGGCAGACTTCTCCCTCCTGAGATAGCGTGGCTGCTGCTGAGCTCGTGCTCCTTCAACTGAAAAAGGACCGATGAATTTGGAGATGCTTTGCTTTCCAAAGAGCCTCTTTTTATTCTCCAGCTCTTCTGACTCTTCAAAAGGGTCAAATTTCCCCTCTGCCTTCTCTGTATTTGAAACTATTGGTTTGTTGCATTGTGGCTGCACAAAGAATTGTAGTTCAAAAGTGGTACCAACTCTGTTAAACGAAATATAATGGTTAATCTACATCCTTTGGCACTGGTGTACCAGAGCACAAAAGTTCATCAAGTGGTGAAGACTGGGATGGGAATGAAGCTGAGATGAAGATAAATTTTTTACACCTCAAATCCTCAATGAAGCCTTGACGGTGGAACAAAAGGAAGGTGAAGAGTTTATCCCAACCTTAAAGCATAGCTTCTTTTACAACTGGATCTGGGCTGATCTCTGTTGTGGACTTAGGCTAAACCCTTGTTTTGCTTGCATCTCTTTTCTTCCACATTGCTATTGGCACAAACTGTAATGACCCCAAAGACATGAGATAGGTAGATCACCCATGGGACTGGGATGACCTACTTTTCTTCTGGAAAAACTACTGAAAACTGCTTGAGATCACCAAATCCACACATATTTCTTTCAAGTCCATTTCCATGAAGAGCCCTCATACAAATGACTACTGCTGTGCTTGTGCCAGGATGCTTAATAGATTTAGCAGTGAAGTACATATGAAGAGACAGCACCTGAGCTCTTCTGAATTCCATATAATGCAGACTGTTCTTTATAAACTAGAACATTTAGCCTCTTTGTACCCCATCCAGAAGCAAAAGATGTTAAAAGAAGTTCTTCAGTGATGAGAATAATAACTTATGACTAGCACCTTTCATTTCAGAAGCTAGCAGGTACTACTTAAAAACACTTTAAATAAGTATATATTATATGTATTCCAAAATTTACTAACACAGAGCTACTGTCACAGCTGTTAGTTCATCAATTATTTACGTAAATAACAATAACAGATATTCTTCAGCTTCAGCATAACCTAGATTTAAATATTTTTTTTTTAAATTGGCAAATATGAACCCTAACACATCTCTGTAAATCTGGAAGGTGTTATCATCCTCCCTGTGGAGAATCTGAATGCCAACTATATTAAGTAATTTCTTCCACAAAGTTTCTCACTGAGAGATCTGATACTTCCTAGCTTATCATCCTTTCTCTTAACCATTACATTTTATTGATTTTCAAGAAGCACCTAAAAACTGAAGGTAGAAAATAAAAACCAAGACTGTGTCTGGCATAATAAAAGGAAAAGCTAAGTGAGATGGACTACAACCAAGCTGAAGCTTGGCAAGTAAAAGAGGATTGATGCTCTTCTGTCCCATGGCAATATTTTTATTTTCAAATGTCTTTATCAGAGACAGCACTGAGAAACAACACTGTGTGTGTAGGCAGGCTAATTAGTTTGTTAGCAAGGTTAATCATTGCATCAGCATGGTACCCTAGCCTCCTGCTGTTATCTACCCAAGAAAACTGGCTAATTCAGTTACATGTGGATTTTTATATATATATATATATATATATATATATATATATACACACATATATATAAGGATACAGCTTTTGCCTTTTACCTTATACTTGAGAAGTCGTATTTTAGAGACCATTGGTGAAGAAGGGAAAAGAATATACCATAATGATTTATGTATTTGGCACTGTTAATGGTCTTTTCTGGAATCAGGAAGAGAGATCACAACTGACAGAAAATTTCAAAAAAATGTTTATGCTGCCATGGTTTTGATAACTTAAAAAAACCCACCATTTTTCATTTAATTTTTTCCTTGAAACAATGTGGCTGGGTATCTCGTTTTCCACTAACTCCAGCTGCAGTTAATTTTTCTCTGTTGACTTTCTGGTTATTATTTTTGACTGCAAATTGTCAAACTAGGTCTTTTCTGCTTCTCCCTCACATTTAATGGAAACACACCATATTTTTCCATTTTATTCTCCCCTGGACTAAGTTCTCTGCCATCTTTACACAGGTCCTTCACTCCCTGACATGCCAGGCAGACCTATGACAAGCGGAATAAATTGCAGTCTCCTGCAGTCGAAGCCTATCAGTGTTATCAGACCCTAAATCTATTTTTTCCTTTATTTTCTTGTCTTGTTTTTAAATATTTTTCAAGAGAATGGCTGGAATCCCACCTAGCCCATTTCAATGTTGAGCTCTGAGGTCCTAGAAAGCTTTATAATCTTCTGAGAAAACATACAGGCCCAAGAAACATGATAAAAACATTCAACCACACCAAAGATTTTGATGTAAATATTTGCAAATGACCGGAGGTAGAAGATTGAAAGAGAACAGGATATAACAGAAATGCCATAACTTTGAAACTATTTTTCAATAAAATAAAACTATCATTGAAATTTGCGTTGGAATGCCAAGCTACTGTGATAAACGAAGGACTCAATTCTGTTTCACCTGCAGGAAAGGGAAACAAATTCTTCACAATGCACTTTATTAAAATGCTGATTTTGACTTTTTGTCTAGGACAGGGCAATCTGTAACAGAAAGTAATAAGGCAGTGAAGCTTTGAATTTTAATGCCTCTCTTCCTTGACTTCATGATTCTCTCTCTTCCCTTGGCTAGCATAGGATTGGATTACTATGGCTCAAACACATACAAAATTAAAAGGCTTTCCCTTGCCTTATTCCTTATTTATGCGCGTAACTATACACATAAAAATCTCAATAGTCCCAAGAAGAAGTTATCTGAGAGTACTGATGTTTTGGCTATGTGACTCTTTTCCAGATAATTTACTGAAGTTGGTGCTCTTAGATCACTCTATAGGAAATGCAATTTGAAATTGGTTTCAAATGAAACTTGTACTGCTTAGTATAATTTCCTGATTTCTTCTTAATGGCTTAGGCTTTGTATTGCAGGCCTGACATCCTGCAGAAGTGTTATCTACTGGATTTATAACAAAACGAATTAAGAAATGTCTCTCACATTGTGTATTTACCAAGTTAAACTGAAGGAATTGATTTTTTTTTCCAGTCAAGTATCATGCTAAAACCATATCTAGGAAGACAGCTGGTATAAAAAGAACAACCAAATGAACCAACAAAAAACAACCATGAAGGTGCTGGGCAGAAAAGGCATCATTGATATTAATAATATTCAGTTTTTAAGGTCTCTGTACTGGGATTTCAGCACAGGAATGGAATCTTGTGGCAGAAGTAAACAAAGGAAAAGCTTGTGAAACAGAAGCATGCCAGGGTCTTTCAGTCTTGGCTTGGCCAATAGCTTGTTGTGTGACCTTGGATAAATCACTTGTCTGATTGCATCTCAGGAAATCAGCTGGAAAACAAGTATAAAGGCTGGCCTCTCTGACAAGCTGCTTTGAGCAAACTGAAGTGTTCTCCTGTGACATCCCTTATTGACATGCATTTCTTTAGATAGAGAGTTGCCTACTGGGTACGTTGTGGAGGAAGGGGAAGAGTAACCAAACATGACAGATGCAAAATCTACCTATATTCATTCACTGCATAAAAGGATAGAGTTCCTACTCATTTAAGGTTAACAGCAGTACACAGGAAAAGACAGCAAAAGATTGGTAGTAAACTAGATGGTTTTCCAACTTATTTTCTTCAAATCTTAAAAAAAAAAAATTATTTGAATGGTTGCTAACAAGTTCAAAATTAATTTGACTTTTATCTCAATGTATTCCTCCACGCCAAATGTTGTAGTCTGTATGTGGATCAAAACATATCTCAGATGAACACAACTAGTGAATATGAATGCTCTGGCAAACAAAGCCTTACCCACTGTTTTAAAAAATTCAACACAATCCAAACCTAATGTACACACGTCAATGACCTTGAAGCAATTCATCACCCTTATTACGAATGAAACATTAAATTTTGAAAAGAGCTGGGAAGCTGGAAGTAGAGGAACCAACAAAGTTGATGCTATGGCTGACTAGCTGCTAAAAGGTGTTTCAGAAAACTTGAAAGAAAAGATGTACCATTTCTGTAGGTAGGTGTATACATAAGAGTTAAAAAATACACAAGATACACTGTGTTCCTGGTGACTCCTTAAACATTGATGCTTTACTTTGTTAATCTCTGCTTCTTGGAGCAAGCGTATGTATGCAACTTGGCAGTTGCTAAGGCAACAGTCATTGGGGGAAATAGCAGAGTAAAATAAACTTATAAAACCTACATAAAACTGACATTAAATGTCAATGTCTTTCCTAGGCTTACAATAACTCCCTATATGTTCATGAATATACATATCTAACACAAATATTTCTGTTTCCCAAGACTTCCCTAATTATGTTTCTGTTTTGAATGTGAACGGCAATGTCACTTGTATCTGTTAAAACAAACAAACAAACAAACAAAATGGGTTAATAATGGAAATGTACTTTTGTCAAAACTCATCACCAGTTAGTGCCTGAACATACATAATGTTTACACCCACCCCCTGCCACCATTCCTTCCCTAAAGGGACATTCCCCAGCACAGCTTTAGGGGCTGCTGAGGGACCTGTCACCTGCTGTTCCCACTATTGAGCCTGCCTGTGCTCTGGGGCACAGAACACATTAAGAGGCATGACATCCTCTCTTCCTCCTCCAGTTCTTTCCATCATACCCAACACATAACACTGTCATAATCGGCTTGGATTTTCTTATGCTGCTTTGTTTTTATAATCCCATGAGTTTCCCTAGCAGTGTGAGCCCTAGACAATTTGAGCATAAGTGGAAACTATCATCTATGATATCTGAGAGAACGGGCATAGATTCATACCGAACCCCACATTCCTTCCAAGCTCTAGTTTTATGAGAAAAATATAGGCTGGTTTAACTGATCAAGGTATGTTAAAGTTGCTTTCAGAATTGTAGAATCATAGAATGTCTTGAGTTGGAAGGGACCCCCAAGGATCATTGAGTCCAACTCCTGTCCCTGCATGTGACAACCCCACAGTTCACACCATGTGTCTGAGGGTGTTGTTCAGTCTCTTCTTGAACACTGTCAGGCTTGGGGCCGTGACACCTCCCTGGGGAGCCTGTTCCAGTGTCCAGCACCCTCTGGGTGAAGAACCTTTTCCTAATGTCCAACCTGAACCTCCTTTGGCACTTCTTCCTGCCATTCCCTTGGGTTCTGTCATTGGTCACCAGAGGGGAGAGATCAGTGCCTGCCTTTCCTCCTCCCCTTGTGAGGAAGATGTAGGCCATCATGAGGTCTCCTCTCAGTCTCCTCCAGGCTGAACAAACTAAGTGATTTTAGCCACTCCTCACATGGCTTCACCTCCAAACCCTTCACCAACTTTGTAACCCTCTTCTGGACACTCTCCAGTAGCTTTAAATCCTTTTTATACTGTGGTGCCCAGAACTGCACACAGTGCTCCAGGTGAGGCCACAGCAGTGCAGAGCAGAGTGGGACAATCACCTCCCTCTCCAGCTGACAATGCTGTGCTTCATGCACCCAGGACACAGTTGGCCCTCTTGCTTGCCAGGGCACACTGTTCAACTGGTCATTGACCAGAACCCCCAGATCTTTCTCCGTGGAGCTGCTTTCCAGCATCTCGTCCCCCAGCCTTTATGTACAGATGGGGTTTCCATGTCCCAGGTGCAAAATCCAGAACTTGCCCTTGTTGAACTTCATGTGCTTGGTTTAGTTAGTAATAGCCTATATAAAGATGTTCCTTTTATTTTAAGTGAAATTTTAACTATTTTAACAAAAGTGAATTGAAAATTGAAGAAACTCAGGCATGTGTCTGTCTTGTATAGGGATTTCTCATTTTTACTTTGGGATTCATCTGACTTTTCCTGTGGGTCTTGTACAAGTCCTCCTAGCCTTGGAGGACCCTTCACTGATGTCAGGAAATCCTGCATTCACCTAGGAAATTTTTTCCTTTATATAAGGTATCTACATCACTTTTTTAGTACATGTGAGACATGCAGTGTTCTTAGAAGATGATGACTGAGAGCTGAACACCTTTATTGTATCTATGAGTAAAACAGAAATGTTAAAAAAAAATAAAAGAGAGAGAGGAAAAGGAAGTCTTCTGTAGGTTGCTAACATTTTCTAAGAGGCAACAACTCATCCCAGTCAAAGCATTTGGGATGACTGTTCAGCATTGGCTTCTTAAAAGGCTCATAATTCTCTGATAAGAAAGTAGAAAACAGGGGTGGTAACAGCCACATAACAAATCCAAACCAGATAGAAACACAGATGTTAGCAGTACAAAAAACAAGAAAAAAACACAAAGCACTCCAAAACTGAACAAAACTCTCTGTCCACCCTTTAAAAGTAAACGTGCACAAAGGTCTAGATTCCTCTCATGACAGTCATTTAAGCATTCAGTTTTGTGTCAATAATCAAGGAAAAGATAGGAATACAATCCAGGGTAGGTCCTCTAGCAAAGACCAACCACCCAACTAAAGAATCCAAAGTGTCCCAATGTGCTGAGACAACTCAATAGATGCTGCAAGAAAGGCACAATAAATTCAAGTCATGATGCTCACTGAGTGCTCTCAGCAGCCCTCAGACTTTAAGCTGAAACTTGGTCATAATTTTCACACTGGCGAATGCTCATTTGCATTACTACAAATGTTTCGTTTTTAGCATAAAGAGGAAAAATGCAAGTTTTCAGGCTAAACACTTCCCAGGTGTCAGATTGTACTTGCCCATAATAATAAGGATTACATTAGTTCAGATTTATCTTGTAAATATCTGTCAATCTGTTTGTCTACCTGCAGGGTAGCAAAAAAAAAAAAAAAAAAAAAAAAAAAAAAAAAAAAAAAAAAAAAAAAAAAAAAAAAGGCAAGAAAGATAGTTGTAGCTAAATAAAGCCTCTCTGAATCCAGTTTGTACCCTGAATATCCCAGGGCAATCAAGTTGTGTCTATAGTGTTGTCTATCTTGATTTCCTGCCTGCCTGCGACTCTGAAATAGTGATTTCTAAAACCTTAGCCCCTCTGCAGGCTCTGGCTCCAGCTCCCCAGGAGCTGAGTGAGCAGCTCTGCTGTGTTTTCAGCAAAGAGCTGTGCCCTGTGGCATGTGCCCAGCACATAGGAGGAAACCGTGGTGGGGAGGGAAAAAGGGGCACCCACTCTATTCAAGGAAGGAAGCAGCAAAACTCCGCGTTCTTTAGTGCTTCCACCCTCTGGCAATCAGAGCAGCAGCGACATGGTTTCTGGAGAGAGAGGCATTAAGGGTTCCGGTTAGCAGGCACCCAGCAGGCTGCCAGAGGGAAGAGGTAGTTTGGAGACACAGCTGGGAAAGATCCCTCCTGCTCTTTTTGCTTCAAGTCCATATTTTTTATCTCCACAAATTAGAAAGTTTTGGCTTCTCCTTGTGTTGGCATGAATGTGAAGGAGGCATCTGCCTCATGAAAACACAAGGATCATTGGCACAAAAAGGATTTCTTCTTAAATTGGCATTTCCTCTGCTGAGAGTGTTTTTTGTCTCTATAACTAGCGTGCTCAGTGTCCCAAGCAAGGCTTTTCCTATTGAGGAGAGAAAGTCCACTGTACAGCATGAAACACTTGATTTCACACTTCACAATTGGTTCTTTCCCTGGGAATTTACAGCTGCTCCTCATGACAGACACGAGGCAAAAAAGTGTTTGTGAGTGTGCTCGTGTACAGGGCAAAATATTCCAGTGTGATACGTTGATGAGTTTATAACTGCACAGTAAATCTCAGAGCAGACAAGAGCTGCCATTCATTATTCCTATTTTATCTATAATTTTCTTATTACATTTTAATACCATTCCTACTTACGAAAAGAAAAATTATGGGGATCATTCAAGTACTTACCATCAGCAGAATGGGAAATCTAGGACACAAGCCAGTGCTCCAGAAGGATTTCGCTGTATGAATTCACGTGCCTGCAAAAGAAGAAAAAACACCTAGTTAAAAGAAAGTGATATTAAAAGGCAGCTGATACCAAAATCTGCAAGATAGGTCTGTGTTACAAGAGAAACTTAATAGCCCAAGAAAGCTGGCAGCAGCAGGTAGATGTTGCAGCAAGCGTGGAACACAAAGTTCTTATGGCACTTTCCTATTTCAGTCCAGGATATGTCCAGGCAGTTCCTCACCCTCTTAACGATCTCTGAGTCACCATAATCAAATCCAAGTATCTCATTATAACATCACTTGGAAGAAGCCAGTGTGTCCAAAACCACCTTCAGATGCTAATTTCTTTAAGCTAAATGAATGTGTTTCACTGAAGCATGTACTACAAGACTCAGGTAGGTCTTTCAAAACTTGTCTACCTCAGATAATTTTTTCAAACTTAGAGGTGATATTTTTGAATAGTTTGGACATCGCAATGAATAGAAGAAAGAAGATTCTTATGGCATGAGAGTGATTTTCATTGTAATCTAAACACAAGCCAAATTTTATTTTTAGGACAAATAGGAGAGTGGAAAGAAGAGTCACACAGTACAACAGTAATTTAGCATAATTTACATAACTAACAAAACTTTTCTTGAGGTTTTAGAGTGGCATCTTACAAAATACCTCAATTAGCTGTATTCTAATTTACTCAAAATCTCTCTGTTGGCTTAAATGGAATTTTTATTCTGTGATACAAGCAGAAACAGGTGTCCTTCTGAAGGAAAAGATACATGTGCCTCTCAGCCAGGAATAAGTAATGTGAATGCTTGCACATCCAGAGAGTCAGGGGAAGCAAAGGTTTAGTTGTACTGAAGGTCTGCAGTGTTGCTGAGGAGGGATCCTTTCAACAGAACTGTTTTTTACATCAACATTCGGCAACTCGTTCTCTATTTGATGGTGGAAAAAGTGGACCCTTATGGTGTGGAAAGAAAGGGACCCTGTGCTAAATTGGACCTGAACCTCTGGCAAGCAAGTCTGGCCATCATGGAATTATTGAACTCACTAATGAGATCTTTCTCTGTGAGAAAGGAGATAAATATCCAGACCATTTATCACCGTCAGATTATTAAACATTTAAAAGTGACATTAAAGGGGATGATACTGGAGACTAATGCACATACCAGAACTGGCAGCCCAAAAGCCCATTAGCAGTCCAAATTGCTCAGCCCTGAATCTAGAGGTGCTAATCACAGTGTGCTGGGCTGGGTGTCTGGTGAAAATGAACATCATTTGCCTGAGGCCTTGGTGCTGTAGTTTGACTGTTCAACACCACAGTAAAAGCAGTCAAACAGAAAAAGCGAACCAATATTCAGGAGAGCTCTGCACAAAAGCTCAGATCCTTGACACAATCACTTTGTTGTGGTTATCATCTTTATTTTTAGCATATTTTGATAGAAAAGGCTTTTTGTCTCAGCCTGATGACAGTTAATTAAATAAACATTTCCCTGGATCCCAATGCATATTTTATGTGATGAACTGGTTCAAAGAAAAAACCTGTTTGAACTGCAGTGGGTAGATGGGTGTGAGGGGTGGAAGCCCTTACATAAATAATCACATTTTATGAATCATTGCTTAGTATTTTTCATCACCTCCTCGCCTCACTCTGATATCCCTTCTCTAGAAGTCCATTCTGTTTGCTTTGTTAAGTTGACATACAAACAAATCAATCTGTCTGTTACTGAAGGAAAAAAAAAAAAAAAAATAGGAGAAATTCCTTCTGGAGTGCATGGAGAAGATCTGTTCCTTTTTTTCTGGCAATTCAGTTAAACCCTGAAGGGCCATTCATTAGGTTTTGATGTTAGATTTTGTAACAGAAAGACTACTAATTGGAAGAATCAAATGACATGCTATCACTTACATGCTCTGACCTCAAAGGGGAAGTCAAACATATCCTTAGAAATAAACATAAGAACACAAATTCGTTGCACCACCCACCTATCCTGTGAAGCTCTGCTGGGTTATTTAAAAGAAAGCAGAAGGCTGAAAGAGACCTGAACTCTAAAGAAGGGAGTGAATGTGATGCCCTGTGTAGAAGGAACAAGGCTTCCCATTTGCTTCTCTTCATGAAAGACCAGAACAACCCTTGACTAATTGACCACCTCTACCCCAGTGGCTACCTACACAAAAAAAGGCAGGAAAGAAAATGTTAATCTAAGTAATGGCACAACTGACATTATGTCATCTTTACACCACATCCCAGAGCGACATCAGTTTCAGCATCTAATGTGGCTGGCCATAGAGAACACAGCAGCGATTTCCCAACCGGGATGGCAGCTAGTAGGCATGGATTCCCCTTTCCCAGACACTAGTGGCCTTCCCCCTACACAGAAAATACCGATTCCTGTTCTACCGTTACAAATAATTTTTAGCGTATGTTAATTAAAAATACCATGGGAGTTAGCAGAGGAAAATTTGTGTGATAGAAATGGCAAAAAAGCAATGGATTTCAATGATGAGGTAAATTATTCTTTCAAAGACTCAAGGATTTTAAGCATAAGATAAGCCTCAGCCAGTTTGTTCTGTAAAAATTAGGCCACCAAACTTTACACAGTGACTTCTGTAATGAGCCTAATAACTTAAAGGTAAACTGAAGCATTTATTTTAGAGAAAGTCCAATCTTACAGCTGAGAGAAAATATACTGCATCACTTGGAAAGTTCTGCAATTACAATTATCCTCATTACAAAAATGTGTTCCTCATTATTTTAGGTGCTGTTGTTGAAAGCTTAATGGTTCACCCTCATTTATATGGGAAAAATAAACAGTTTATTATGAAGTACGGAACTACGGTATAATGTTCTCAAAATTTAGTTCAATTTTAATGAGGCTGCAGAAAAAGTAAGTTATGTTTTCATTTTTGTTCTGACTAGGAGCTGAAATGCAGCTGTAAGGGCTGTTCCAACCTAAGCAGACAGGCATAGCTAAATTCTCACATAAAATCATGCCCTCTCAGGAGATGATGATCAAATTTTCATTAAGACCTTTGAGTCTTTCTCTTGAAATCCTTAGGCTATAGGCAGATCCAAAACAACCTACTTTAAAATCAAGGTATTTAACCTTGGGGGGCTTATTTGATATGAAACACTCCTGCTTTTCATTTTTTTAAGTTAGTCAAAAACTTTGCATTTGAAATCCACCTTGGGCTCTTGAGTTCACAGATAGAAGCACTTGGAAACGCAAGTACAGCTCCATATTATTTTCCTACAGGATGGCAGTGAGAAAACTTCATAACATTGAGGACAGCCCCTGAATTTTCTCGCACTTTCTGTCTATGTTTCACATGAGCCTTTCTAAACTGCCAATATTTACCTGGAGGAAACAATTTACCACAATGCCAAAAATGAAAATGGAATTGTAACTTACAAGTGAAACAAAACAAAATGGTTTTCATGACACTGGATTAAAAAAAAATAAGAGTAAAGATTGAGGTTAAGCCAACATTTTGTTTCAGCACTTCACTTCATATAAACAAATCTGTGCCAGAGGAATAAGATGGCTTAGCATCACTGGAAGCTGAACAGATGCTCATTTCTTTATGATTCTCAGCCCACCTCTGTGGTACCTACATTCCAAATTGATACTAAAAATTGGTACTGATAACTCCTCCTTGCCACTTTGAATTACACAATGATGAAATCTGCTTTGACCCTCATGATCCCCATATGCTACTAGTAAAAATAAACAAACCACAGCGTATCTGTATTTCTTACACTGAAAGAGAACAAAATATGAAGCCTGCTTTTCTCTGTATGCATACACACATTCACAGACACATTCATATGCCAGCCCTCATAGATTTTGCAGTATCCTGAGTCTTCACTAAAAGCCACAGCAGCTCAAAGAAGCAGCAAGGATGCTTCCATGGCACGTGTGCCATACAGATTTGTTAATCACGTAATCCATCTAAGCAGCAAGAAGGGAAGGTGTATCAAGTTCTAGCCATAGCCATGTTGCTCCCCTACAGAGAATCCTTTTTTCAATTACACTATCCACTTTCCAAGGCTGCTTTGTAGTTGAAGTAAAGTTTCTTTGATTAATATGTGAAAATCTATTCTTCCACTTTTCTTAGATCATTAGTAATTGCTGCTTTGTGGCATATACTTCCAACTGAGATTTTCACAGGGACAATTAAACTTCAGCATCATACACTCTGTTCTAAGTTGCTGAAATAACCGTCTATTCAAGATCTGCAGTATAAGGAAAATGTCACAAATACTTTGGAGCTCTTAGCAGAGCAGGGCACTGGCTTATAGATGTATTTCTATGCCTCTAGATTTTTTCAAACAGTCCCTTGTAGTCCTGGGAAGAAAAGTGGGACAGGTCTCTAAGACTAGCAGAGAATCTGCAAATCCTACGATTTATGCTTTTAAAACAAGTGTGTCGTATCTGTAAGATTTATTCTGAATTTTTGCAGCTGACCTTAAGTACTTTTTCCTTACACCCCTCCCTCCCCCATAATATGAGATATTGATCAATGTAAATCAAGATCCAACATTTATTCAGATTTCAAACCAAAAAGGACAAAGCATCAAGTAATCCTTGAACAGGTAGCGACTTGGGGCACACAGCAGCGCTGCCCTAAGCATCACAATAACTAAAAGCAGAAATGTTTGTATCAAATTTAGCTTTGTCACCATTTGTACCAGTATTTTTCCTCATTTTCATTTCCCATATGAAGTACAATCAAACAATGAGCTTGCAATAGACTGGATTAAATAATAAAAAAATAATGGATGTTATTTATGGTTTTTCTTCTTTCCCTGTTCCAGAACATGCAGAGATGCTGTTCGTCATTCTCTTTCCTCTGAAAATGCTAAGTCAAGAAATCAAATAGTACTCTAGATTAATTTTTCATAGACAGAGATGAAAACTATATGCTTCAAATTGAAATCTAGTGCATAATATATCTACCATATAAGAAAGATAAACAGGTTCACAGTTTGAAACTTTTCCTGACAGTGGAAAATGAAGTGCTATTTAAACATTCTATTTCACGATTCAAGGGGAAATTCTGTTGTATTTTGAGAAAATTCAAGTTCTGTATATACCAAATAGTGTTCCTAATTTGAAAACAGCAACTCACTTGCAGAACAATCTTTAGGTTCTAAAGATTTCCTTAAAGCGTTTGACGTAAGTTATACCTCAGCAAAGGTCAGCTCTCGCTTTAAGACTATTGAGAAGGTTAATTTGACCAGATGAATTCAGACTTCACTCTGAAACTTGGTTGACATTTTTAGATGAAAAGTGAGTGAAGGTAGTAAGAAAAAAAAAAAAAAATCAGTCTAAGCTGCTTCTGTTCAGTCACCAGGGGAATCAGAATATTTTCTTTTGTACAGAAGAGTCAACATGAAAACACCTTCTTCTCAATTATTATTTCCATATGGAAGTTGGATTTTGGAGCTCCACAGCTTCCAAGTAGTTTTTTTCACACTCTAGCAATAGTAATATATACATTTCTGCCACGCTCATTGTGTTGGCACCTCACAAAAGTTAATTTTTGATGTTATGTTCCTCATCCTGATGTAGCTTCAGCAGTCAGTCAAGAGCAAGAGGAAAGGATGGGACAGGGTGGGGAGAGTGTGTCCTTCCAGGCTAAGGCAGGAACCCAGCTAATGTGGAATGGAGCTGCCGGCCTCTGGTGTGACCAACTGGACTTGAAGTGTGGGTACCAGTCCCTGATCCCTGCACTGACATTTAAAAATAAAGGCCAGAGAAAGAAGGATCTACAATTTTAAGGATTGCAATTTGAGTAGAAAATAAATATTGGAACAAACTACATTTGAAGGAAACAAGAGGTGAATATATCTGTGTGTACACAAGCATACTCTTACATATATACAACATAAATACATATACACACCCCCCCATGCATACATACACATGAAGGAACATAACTGAAAATTCCTGAGAAATTCTTGCTTTTTCACAAGACAAATACGAATGTTTAAGTTGCCATTTTCACCTGCAGCGCACAATCCACTTCTGTAGAGCTGGGCAGTTTGTCAGCAGGCACGTTGCCACTGGAGCAGATGGGTGAGAGCACAGCCGTGCCAGCAAACGAGCCTGGCCCTGAAGTCAGAGACTCCCTCACCAGCTCCCCATCCCAAAATGCTCGAGCAGCATTTGTTGTTTCACTTCTATGGCTAGCAGGGATGTGTCACTGCCTGAATTTGGAGCACAGATTAACTTTTAAAAATCCCCAATCAGCAGAACAAAATATCTATTCTGGGAAGTAAATCCACCAGGGTTTGGATTTTCTGTAAGAATGAACCAAGAGAATAAGGTACATGTGGTGTCACATGCTACCCTTGATTTGCCAGGAGGGCTCACACCTCCATTAGGAATCAGCAGGAGTTTTGGGGTTAGGGAGGAAGGCAGAGTGTGGGACTGACACAACTCCAGCTGCCCCCAGGGCTCTGCCAAGGAGTCCCAAAGGCTCCGGGGTCTTGCCCATGGCTCAGGAGCAGCAGGGTGAGAGCAGCCGCTGTCCCTGCTCTGAGCGGGGCAGGACTCCGCGCCACCAGCACGACCCCTGCCCGTGTATCTCTGCTCACAGGCGTTTATCCACAAGAAGACCCTGAACATTTCCTTGGCCTTTTCTACAGAGCAGCACTATGTCTTTTTGCTATATAAATTTTTCTCAGCACAGTCTTTCTGTAAGACAGAGAGAGTTTACAAGAAGTTCTACTTCACATAAAAGAAATACACAAATCGTGACTTTAAATTCGTTGTTACTTAATTCTTCTCGAATAGCCACAAGCAATACTTATAGCTGCAAGTGGAGAGATCACTCAAATGCAACAAGGTCTTTTTTGTCTTTCTGATAGTGCTGTATCAAAACACAATAGTTAATGGATCTGTTAGAAATCACTCCTTGCCCAGAAATTAATTTTGATTTCCCACTGCTTTCACTTCTACTTAGGGCATAATTTCCTCTTGGGTAAATCCTTGCCTGCAAGGGGGTAACAAAGCCACAGGTAAGCTGTTTGAGCTGAAAACTAGTTGTATTTTTTTAAATTGCTGATGTATATATAATAGCTTTGGAGGTATTTACCTTAACAAAAGTGAAAAGAAAATAGTCAGAACAGTGCATCCACTCTACAAATAAATCAATTTAATTAATATTGATTTAACACTGAATATCCCTTGCAAAATACAGGCTCTTTAGCAGTTGTTCACTGTCAAAGATGCATATGCTGCAAAATGCTTACATGAATGTGTATACGTGCATTCACATTCAAATACGTATTAAAACATATATACATCTATTTTTAGCCATATATTAATATGCTAATAAATTTAGAAACATTATTTGGATCTCGATATGTCATAATTTACCCATAAGGGGGCTAGCTGGACAAGAGCAGCTAAAAATTTCCCTTCAATCACAGCTGTAATTAAGCAGGAAGAAAACTGAAGTGGTTGAAAGTTCATGTTAGAAGACTGACGTGATGTCAGGTTTCATAAGTAATAAGATGTGGAAAATGTCAAATTATTGCTGAGGGAGAAAATGTCAAGGATGCACTTAAAATTAGACATCTCATGTAAGAGTCCCAGTGAACAAGAGGATGCAGCCGGAAGATTATGAGCAGTGTCCAGATGCTGGCCTTCAGGACAGAAGGATGCCTCAAACTCAGGCACACAGGCCTGTTTCACTTCTTCATTGACAGCTGGCAAATATTTCAGTTCTGTGTCTTTTCCTAGCTATTTCCACAAAGAAATCAGTTTCTTTAGCAGGGTTTAACCTGGGTAGGGTATACCTTCCTCAAAATAGTTCCCTTCAGCTTGTCAGCTGTTTTGTTTGGCCTGAATTGGCAGAGTTCTAATGGAGTCACTGGACATACACACCCTTTTACTCCAGCTGAGGATTTGCCCCCCCCTTTTTTAAATGTAAATTAAAAATAATATTTCAGAAGAACTTCTGAATATGAAAGCGCATAATTTACTAAACCAACACATTCTGAAACTACATGCCATGCCAAAACACACTTAATGGCTCACAGAACTGGCATGTCCCGGTTTAGGGCAGTTTTCACTAAAGCGAGGACTACTGAAGTCAACCCCTCAGTCCTCTGTGATCAAAGTAAACAGCTTTTATCAGTAAATGCTTGGTTTTAAATTATAACAGCTATTCAGGTTTCATTGTCCTTGTTTGTAAATTGTGTACTTTTTTCCCAGGTGTTCCAGACATCTACCAAGGGAAACATTCTAAAACTTTATGGTGGATCTGAGTAGATGATTAATCAGTCTTCGAACTTTTAACTTGAGAGCTGCACAGCCAAAGAAGCTAGTTGTTAGGAAGCATTACAAGTATGCAGCTACCCATCATTCAGTACACATTTCTTCTCTCCCCACTCTGCCCCTAGTCCCTGTTAGAACTTCTCTTGCCATATCACTAGTGAATACTTCACATAATTTTTTAAATGTAAAATTCTTTTACATCAATATTTTTATGTTTTACAGCTGTATCATTTATTGAACAGTTTTTAAATACCACTATAGACACTTGTTTTCAAAACTGGGACTTTTCACATTTTTTACAATACTGTATTTAGCTGTGGAAGTCACGGTGTTCTGACAAAAGGCTAATATCAGTAAACAGAGAACCAGGATTTTCCTGAGCTGCAGAGGGACAGTCAGTACGTATTATAATATGTACTTGACAAGACAGAATAAATGTGTGTAACTGTTACTGCATGCTTTTTCTGTGGGGTAAAAAGGAAGGAAGGACATCAGTGAGTTCCCAAGAATCCCACAACAGGTGAGATTCAGATGTTTTATAACACATCTGGACAGCTCTGCACGTCCTGTTTGTACCTTGAATTTCGAGAATTACAATCCATCTGTTTTAAAATTACACTCAACATCTTATTTCGTTATGTTTATTCCTCTTAAGACTAGGTATATTAGCTCTGTATCTGAACATAGCTTGAGACATTGGTGATATATAGCACTAACTCCTCTCCGAATGTGGTTTGAGTAATTTGGAGTGATATTTTGGGAGGCTTTATAACAGGAAGAATAGCTGGTTTAGAGAAAGGGCTATATAAAGAAGGGGAAGGCACTCAAGTATTTTGCTGCAAGTCAGTGGAGTGTTACAGTCAAATCTTCAGTGTCCTTAGAGAGGAAAAAAAAGCACAGAATGCTTGTGTAATCTGAGAATATCCCATTTCAGACAAGATTAACATAAATTGGGCATTAAATATTAATATATCTGCATTAAAATGACTGGTATTTGCACTAAAAATCCATGTTTTATTATGGTTTCAATATTCTACAATAGTTTTCTTAATGCAGATTTTAGTATTTCAAACTTCAGTGCAGCCTCATCTATTTTTCATTTGGGATAAAACAGTTTATAACTACATTGCCTTCTTCCCTAGCAAATATACCTTGAAGAAGATATTTATCAGTAGTTAAAAATATTATTTCATTTTTATATCAACTCAAGATTGAATTATCTATATTAATGAAAATGTTCCAGCTGAAAGCAAGGTGTATTGGTGTGATACTCAGCAGGAGATAATTTGGTTTTTATTAGAAGACTGTCTGGCTAACAGAGGGTCACTTTTACTTTAGAATGTTTTTTATTTTTAATTGACCTTCCGAAGACAAAAAAGCAAACCTGGTAACATGGTAAGAATATATGTACTACACAATTAATTTCATCCCTAGCATAAAAATAGGAAATTGGAAACAAGAATCCACAAAGAAAGTTAACTTTATGCCAGATCCCTGAGTGCAGCCTCTTTTGTCAGAAAAGTAATTCAACTGTTGCTTAACTTTAGCACTGGGTACAATTTCACTGCATTTAGCATTAAATACCTGTTTGTTAGACACTATTTTGTATTAAAACGGGTGTAATGCACTGCTGAACTGGTCCTTAAAGCTCTGACCAACCAGGAGGAGCTACGTGGGAGCCTCTGCAGAAGGAAGTTGTGTGCTGCTACATCAGACCACCAACAAGCCTTTGTGTGGGGCTGCTGCAGGGCGGAAAGTATGAAGGTGGGGAGCAAGGGGGACTATGGCTCCATCAGAAGGATGTGAAATATCCATCCGGTAAACCTGCAGGTTTGTAAGGGAGTGATTTCACCAAGAGAGGTGAGAGGACAGTTGCCTCATACCTGCAGCCCCTTTGTGTCTGATGTAACTAACAGGAGCAGGAAAAGCCGTGCTGTGGCTGTTACCTGGGAAATACACCTTCTCTATGTCTAGCTGAATTGCCCCGGCCTTTTTTAATGCCTTTAGGTTACAAGTTGATCAAGTAATATTTTGCAGCCCATGCTTTGATCTTCCAGTCAGATGATTTTGGTTACATCAGACCAAGAAAGCCAACTCATTGCAGTCTTCAACTTACATCACATAAAAAATACATCATTATCTGAAATACACATTACATACATACAAAAACTGAAGGAAATTCAGGTTCATCAGAAGTAGTAAAGATATGAGTGATGCTTAACTGAACATCTATGTGTCGCTGGTTAAACAGCACATCATATGCCAAAGGCTTACCTTGTCTTGCTTTAACGTTAGTGCTTGTAAGTCTATGACCCAGGTGTTTTGAGAGAATCAGTCTAATAAGTTTGCTAAGACAAAGCAGGAAGGCTATTTATATTTTCTAGAATTCTGAATTATATTTCTTCTGGTTTGGACCAAAAAACCTTAAAGTGTACACACTCCCACCAATACGTGTAATTTGAATCCAGATCCTTGTATCTTTATTTAAATTGGGAGTTTGCATCCTATTTATAACTTTTGAGTTATTAATCTTCTATTGTCTCTTTATCTTACTGTAGTCAGTTACGTGCTGCTTTTGAACATGACTGATCTGTGTGAGGTTTTTTCCTTTCCCTAGCATTATTGGCTTCATTTATCCCTATCACGTCCACTTCTTCTCCTGTTATGAGGTCTGACACTAAGAGATCATGATAACTGAAAAATATAGCAAGAAAGCAAAACAAAGAAAAAATCTGCTTTCACTGTAGTTTCACTTACAGTTTTCACTGTAAGGTAAAAACCAGATATTTCTAAATATAACTGGTAACTTGCGCTTTGAGTGTTATATTTTGTTGCTTATGTTTGGATTATGAGGAACTGCTGCTGTTTTCCCCTTAGGTTCCTGTGGCTTTAATGGAGCTAATCTACATTAAGATGATGAGACACTAAGCCAAGGAGATACAACAAAATCCAATGAGCAGCTTTGACTATTTGACCTTCTTACAATCTTTCAGACCACTGAGTACTTTTTCTCTGTCTGATTACAGATTCATTCTTATTAACAGTCTCCTTAACTCTCCATGTTTCATAGGCTGGTAGTGCTATGGATTTTAAAGAAAGCACAAGATCCCACAATTTACTCATGAAATTATTTACATGTCAAGGATGCCAGCCAAACTGCTGGAGAGGGCACCACTCAACGTCTGCTCAAACCCGTTGAGAGGATGCAAGAAAAATACAGGTTGTGAATAGAGCTTTACTAGAGTGCCTCGTAGGGATTAATTTCACTAGAAAAAGATTACAGCAGCTGTTAGCATTGCTTTCCAACAACAATCCTTTATGCTGTAAGGTTTGACGATGTTCTTTTTCCCTTCGCTCTTCACTTGAATGGCAATACTCAGGTATTATTTTCTTGGGCTGTGGCCAGCCCTTGCATGCCTAAACTCACGATAATCTCACCTATCTATAAGTTAAATGTCTGGCCTAAGGTAAACACCTGCTGTCACAGTGCCTGAGAGCATGCAACTCGCTTGTCTTAGGCACTAAGATGTCACTGTAGCCACCTCGCTTGTGCCACTGACGGCATGAATAGCTGTGACAAATGGTGACGCACTTGTTTTGGGCAAGAACGCTTGTGTGCTAAAGGTGGACATGCATTTCCCCACTGCCAATCACTGGTACATGTATAAGCTGGCTATGGCACCCAGCACTGGTACTTTTGATGCTTATCTGCAATATAAACAACTAATATTTGAAACCAGCAAATATGGTGAATCATGGCAGTGGTAGTGATCCTGCTTGAAGCAGAGGTGGCCAGTGTACAGAAAAGAGAGCATAAAGCTTCAAGAACTCCTTGGAAAATTTCAATCCCTCTTCTGCAACCAGAGACTGGGATTACACTCTGATCCTTCTACTGTCCTTTCACTGGAGTTACAATTCTCTTTTGGGCTATCTTTGGAAATTTATCATCAAATATTTTTTTCCTTTTTATTTCTCCTAAACATTCCAGTCATCAAGAGCACAGTACAGAACATGAACCGATGCGTTGCTCCTCAAAGCAAGCCAAACTACCTTAGATCAGAATTTGATCCATAGGTGTAGGTAGGCAAAACATGGACCGGTGTCAGCAGCTTAAAAGGAATGATAATTAGAGTGTGTTTGAACCTCCGGGTGGCAATGATACATGTTTACTTATTTATTTTCAGTATGGCACTTTTGTCTAACAAGAAGAGAGATTTACATGTCCTGATTTCTGGAGAAGCAGGGTTGTCAAGGTTTAAAAAAAAAACAAACCAGGGGAGAGAAGCAGGTAGCTTTTGATAATAGCATATCTAAAGGAATAATTTTAATTTCAACTTTCCACTGTATTTTATCAATATTACAGAAATAGCACTCATGAAGGTATAAAGCCCTAAAATTATAAACCCATCTTTATGGTATGATGTTGTCTGGGATTCATTCAGGCTTTTCCCAAGACATTGTGCTAATCTCCAGTGTTCTCTGATTGATGTGCATCTTTGAAGATCGTCTCTTCTCAAACAGCTTCCCTATAATTGTATCCTTCTGATTCGCTACAGACTCTTCCACACCAGCTGCTTCTGCTCAAACCCTTCATGGATCTGTTACAGGAAGATGGAATTGTTGTGCATGCTAATTTTGCATTATTGTCAACAAATCCATCATACACTGAGCTGGTAGAATGTTATTCAGAAAATATGTGCCTTGATTAATTTCTCTATTTTGTATTTCACTAAAGCAAATTGTCTTCCGTTGTGCTTAAACAAAGCACAACTAAACCAAATCTTAGCATGTTCGTCTCATTCCGATTTCAATGCCGTTAAATTGTTTTGAACTTGGAATATAGTTCATGTTCAGTAAATATTTATTAAATAGAATATTTGGATGCAGCAGTGAAAGTCAGCAAGTAATAACATATTTGTTGAAACTTTTTGCTGCTAACCAATTAGCTCATATATCACAAACATCTCATGCAGAAAAAGAACCATGTGAGAGAAGAACCATGTGAGAGGCTCCAGAGATTTCTTCTGCTCTCTGTGAGCCATAAATGTTCTTCAACATCCTACAAGATGGAAAGAACATGAGTGTGACTCTCCACATGGATGTTTATGGATAGGAACTCTCTGCTAGGAGTGAAACATAAATAGACCCAACTCAAAATTTTCTAAAATTTTTCTTCCACTATGTGAAATCTACTTCCTACTGTGATATTTTATTTTAATACAGGCAAAGTCTCATGCAGACAGAACTGTTTAGGTTATGTATACTGGTCCAGTGCTTCTTAACCTTCTACTATCTTAAACTTCAGCTAAGCCCCAATTTACAGCAGGATCTTAACCCAAATAAACAGGATTTCCAGAGAGAGAGTGCTAAAAGGAATATTTTTCATTTGTTCACAGAAAACTAGTTTTCATCCAGAAATAATTCAGTTTGACTTGCTACCTTTTTGCTCAGCTTTCCTTGCTGTATGCCACAGATCCGGTCGTATGAAAAAATAGATTCAGATATATTGATTTTCCTTCTGATGGCTGTCTCTCATCAGACAGGTGCAGGAATCTCCTATAGAGGAAAATGATTGAGTTTGCTGACAACTTCATGCTGTAGTTCTATATTCTGCTTTTATTTTTATTTTCTTAGAAGCCATACCAGCTTAACCTGAAGGTGAGTACAAAAGCTGGTCAAATGTAAAATATTATGGTAATTAATTTGGCCTCTGACCGGGCACATAACCTTTGCTGTCTCTATGCTAGTTTGTGTTACAAGACCTACTTGTGCCTTCCAGACACAGAAATCGTCTTGAAATGGAAAGGACCACTAGAGCTGCTCTCCAACATGAGGAAGAAGATAACAACCTGTCCTTACAGGAGGAAGCATTTATTAACAACCTTGGGTTGTTATTCTATCTGCATCATTTCAAAACAGGTACAAAGGAGATTACACATTCAACACGCATCTAACCCAGGGACATACTGCCAGTAGCTTTTCCAAAAAGCGTTACTGCTCAAATAAAGCTGATCTATGAGCCTCCCAGCTCAGAGAGTTTTACCCTGCAGTCAGCATTTTCTCCTTTGTTTCCTTGATTGAGCAGTCATAGATTTAAAACTAGGAGATTTAACAAGACAGCATAAGAAGGAACACAAAACTAATGATTTAGGTATCCAGAGCAGAGCTACACTTCTCATTGCAAACCATGGAAGTCAAAAGGCAAAGATTTTCAGGGTCACATCCTATGTAAACTGTAGGAGTATGGGAGAAGATAGTGATGATTGGCAATGAATGCTCTCAGGCAAAAGGTCTGGGTACCAAAATAAAACCCTACCCTGACTGGCTGTGCTGCTTTTCTTGCTGTGGTTAGTATACAATAATGCTGGTGAAACATTGATGTGAATTAACCACAGCACCAAACGGGTTGATCTATTCCTGTTGTTAGTCAGATGTGGCTTGAGGTGGGGCAAATTTGTGGCACGGATGCTAAGGTTTGGCTCGGAAGGTTTAAAGTGATAATTCCACATCCCAGTGGTGCTCAGAAAGCCAAGTGCTAAAATAGATGCTAACAATAAAAGAGCAATTTCTTTTTGCCTTAGCAGAAATTAATCTAATTTCAAGTGCCTACAATCGTAGTCTCTGGCGAAGACTGACAGATTAGAATGGATTGGAACCAGCCTGGAAAGTTTTTTGCAATTCATAAAAGGATAGACATAGTGATCTGGATTCAAAAATAAAAATCAATCTGAACCTTTGCTTGCAAATGAAAGAGGAACTGTTCTGAGTACTGAATCAATTAGACTGGCAGCTTTTAACTGTCAGTTTTTGAGATTTAAATTGAGTTTTCCAACTCAAATCACAAGTGAAAATGAGTACAGAGGCTTTAATCACTAAGTGTTTTCCTCACTAGAAGTGTGATTCATGGAAGCAATACCCAGGACTGCAGCCTTTTCAGTGCTTCACATCAGCACTGAAGTGTCCTGGTGGACACCTGGGGAGCCAGGAATGAGAAGTTCAAGCCAGAGAGCATATCCCAAAGGCACAGCTACAGTACTGTCCCCATTACTAGGCTGACATAAATTATTCCTTTTCTCTTTACTCTCTCCTTTTTTTCTTTTATTATTTTTTTTAATCTATGTCTAGTTCTGTGTTTGTTTTGCATGGTCTTTTTGGGTTGGTTTGTTTGTTTTTCTTTCCAACTGGCTTTCATTTTGAAGAACACTCAATTCCTCAAACTAGGAGAAAAAAAAGTGCCCTGTAAAGATATTAGAGACTTTCCTTCTCCAACTCAGATTAGTAGAGAAAGCGAACTTGTTTTTTTATCAGTCTCTACCTACATGAAAGCTGTCATATGTTACAGTCTATCTGTGTGACTTACTGTGCATGCCCTTTCCCTGACACATTGCTCATCAACCCATCCCTGCCCCTTTCTGCTCCAGGAAGCCATTAGATGCCAAACACGTGAAGTGCAGATCACTGGCAGTTTCCTAGAGAAACACAAATCACAGAGCAACCCTGTGCTTTAACAGCCGAATGTCTTTCAGTGTCCAGCATTCAGAAATATGTGACAGATGGGGACAAACTCCTGCCCATTGGAGCAATGTTGCTGAGGGGATGCCCAGCCTAGAAGATCCATGCAGAAGAAGATTGTTCTGCATCTTCATGTAGAGACACGGCTTTGGTTTCATGTTTACCTCACCACAGTCCTGAAGTGGAATTCGAATGAGAATTTATAGCAGTTTTGCTGTATAGTGGCTGGTCCAGAAAGTAGATGCAACGCTGTTTCTCCTGTTAGATAATGATTCTCACATAGGCATGTGAGTTTGGGTTCAAAAGCTGCAATTATTTTCCATGTTTCTGGTGAGGAATGCTGTCACATGTTAGTATCACACCTTCCTTTGGACGGAGTAAAAAAACTCTGAAAAAGCAAAGCTCGCATTTTGGAAGGTATGCCAGGATCTTGTTTAAAGATACTGTGGATTAAAATGAACCAGATTAATTTCTGAAGACCTATACAGAGGAACTTGATCTAGTAAAGAGAACATCAAGCACAGACAAAAGGAGGGTGACAGGAAGGATGGGTCCTTGCTGGCCAGATGTGAAAGCTGTGAGATGGGAGCCAGATGCTGACAAGCTGGTATGTTGAACAGAAACAGCAAGGGCTACAGGTTGACTACAGATGCCAGAATCAGATTTTGCTGCTTATAAGGCAGCTCCCTCAACTGTCATGAAGAAACAGCGGGTTTAATAGTGAATAAATTAATAATCTTGTCATTGAGCTAATTAGCCACAAGTCTTCTTCCACATCCTCGATTTTCCATGGAAGTCTCCTGCCTGAGGACTGTGATATTTGATGAGCTCTATGGATTAACAACAGGCACTAAGCTGTACCTTCTATCAGTTCAGAATCCTGGGGCTGAAAAATATTTATGCAATGGTTGGAAAGTGGGAGCACTGTGGAGAAAATTTAAGAGACATTGACAACTAAAAGAATGTTTGAAGACAAATATTTACCATAGAGCTCTTAGGTCTTTTCTAACAGTATAAAAAAAATGCCGATGGTTTAGACATACTGCAACCTCTATTTACATAGCTAGCTAAGATAGTAATCTTAGCAGGGTAAAGAACAGTTCTTCTATATGAGGAAGGGCTAAGTAGATTAAGACTTTTGAATTTGGAGTAGAGATAAGTGAGGAAGACATGATAGGGGTCTATAAAAATCAATGGAGTAATGGAAAAGGGCACAGAGGACACATCCATTTTTCTTCAAATGCAAAGATTACGGGGAATTAAATCAGGTGAACAGATGACAGATTTTAAAAAGTATAAAAAAAAAACTTCACACAAAATACAATTAAAACTGTGGAGCTCGTTACCACAGGATACTGGAGATGTTAAATTTTGTGTGAGTTCAAAAAGTAACTGCAAAACATTCTGGAGAAAAATCCACTGAGATTTCTCTCTATTCAGGCACTATACAAGTCTCATGATTTAAGCTGCAATTCACAGGAGGCTTGGAGAACACAACTTGGAAATATCACCCTGTCTTACATGTCCACTGCTTTCTACTGTAGGAGGTAAGATATCCTGCCTTGATATACTTTCAGGCTGGCCTGGTGCAATGATCTTATGCCATTATTAATAGATTTGCAGCCACAAAGCTGCAAAGCTGAAACAAGGCCATGGATACTCAGCTGTACCTGAAGCCAATGTGACTCTTGTTGCCTGTGGCATTAAAGCTTGCACAGGAACACTGATGCCTACTAAATACATGTGTCTAGTGAAGAGCCACAGCAATGTTCTGCTTAGCAACTTGGACATCTCCCATTTTTCCATCTGTAAAGAACTAAAGGAGCCATTCATTTTAGTTTTTATAATTATTCAAAGAAGCAATCTGAAGATGGAAAATGAACTTCAGTGACTTGAAGAGTAGAAAAGGAGGTAGAAAATGACACATGACTTCGACTTGAGCAAGACAGAGAGAGTGCTAGAACACTAAAATACTAAAGAATTGATGCTACCAATATTAAAGCTGTGCCATATCTCAGTGTGAGTCCACAGGAGGGTCTGCTAGTGCTGGGCAACAGGAGAGCTCATACAGATGCCATGCAGAGACCAATGGATAGTTACACTATAATGCAATCAACTTGAGCAGATCCAGTATCTAGAAAGGCAAATACAGGCTTAACGTGATTTGGTTGTTCAACAAATTACACTGGGATGGAAAAGGTTATGATCTTTTCAGCCTGTTTCACCTCAGCTTCCAACATTCTCAGTTTTTTTCACTTTGATATACATTTCAACACAGAACTTTGAAAATTAGAACCAGTATTGGCTTAAATCTAATACAACAGAAATTCTCTCTTTCCAGTAATACTTTACTTGAAGAAAAGGTGGAGATAACTGAGAAATATGATAGTTACGGTATATTAAAACTGAGGCCTTCTTCCTTCTCCTTATTTTTCTCTTGATCTATTTTTACTCTTCATTTACACCAGTAGACATGAAAACATAATGTAGCATGAGTTTTTAAGGACTGACGGCTCACAAGGCAGGGAGTGTTTATACATGCATCTGATATGATTGCCAGAGTGGCTCCAGCAGCTCATGCAATAGCACAGTAATCTTTCTGCTGCCTCTGTTATACAGAAACCTGTTGCTATATTTAACTGGATGTGCTCACTGTCTTTTAAAAGGAAGAAAAAGACATTTAGGTGTTTGTTCAGTAGTTTGGTTTTTTGTTGTTGTTTTGTTTGGTTGGTTGTGGGTTTTTTGTTGTTGTTGTCTGTTTCAATTAACAAAATTGCCAGGAAGTTCACACCAAAATATTGACAGCAGCAATCTTAACCAGTCTGGTCTCCAAGTAAACAGTAATCAATTTAAAAATAAACAAAAAAATGGAATGGATCAGGACCTGGATTATTAATGAGTAATTAAACAAAGATTAAAGATGTATTAACCTGGACTCCAGTCAGGGAAATTCAGCTGTCAGATGATGTGGGGGCTGGCTGTTTTGAGGGAATCTGATGAATGCAGGCTCATGGGAAGCTGTCACAATGATGAAACAAGCCCAGCCTGGGCTAATAGATTTATCTATTTCTACCTGGCAGGTTATAAAAGGATTTGGAGCCATCCTGCTGATCAGTAGGTATCTGTAGAAAGCTCACCATACAAAGTGTGTCATTAGGATTGAAGGGGAATATTTTTTGGAGCTAGATACCAGGAGATATCATCACTTGAAGAAAAGCAGAGAAGGAAGATTGCATGTTGGGGTAGAACTTGTAACAGATTGTCAAACCATCTGCAAAGAAGTAGCTAAAATAGCTGATGTGCTGCTGTTGCCTGTTCATGGAGGATTCCCGCAGGAGACTCCTTCTCATTTCCCTGGAGAGCCAACAGTGCTGTAGATCTAGTGCTGCATATTTTTGCCTGAATGTGTAGACATTTTGAGAAAGGAGAGGCTGAAATGATCAGTGCTTCCAAAACTTCCAGCTGAAATGCTGGAGGAGTCAGTCAACTTTTCCAATTTGCTAAAGATAGGTGCTAACAGAACTCACTTGGGAAGCTGGAGACAGTATCATTAAGAAGTTGACTGTGATAAAAGGCAAGACAAGAGCACATGCGAGATCTCTATTATACCTGTGTGAAACTAAGCCCTCTTCCGGCAACTGCGCTGGAACTCAGGGTCATTCCTGAATGCAAACACAAATCAGCTTCAGTTTTATTGGTCAAGAGCAGAGTGGTCAGCGCTGAAGAAAGGTGCTGAAGGCACATCCATGCCATCTATATGTTATGCCTCTCACATTCACAGAGTGAAAGAAAATAATCCATAAATGTGCATGAACAGTGGAGAAAATGTCTGTCAGTGAGGTTATTCCTGTGCCACATCCACACCCAGTCCTCACGGTCAGGCTTATCAGTAACGTCCTGACAACAGCTTGGCTTGAGCCAGTCTCAAACATTTCATTTTACACAGGCCAGGGGACCAAATTTATCTGAGATGTCTGTCAAAGTCACATTGTTCAAATCCTAACAGAAGTTGCCAAAGCCATTAAGTTTTGCTTTCTTTTATTTCTAATCATTCTATAAATACCGGAGAAGGAAAAGAACTTTCAGTTTTGAATTGCTCCTTGCATGAGAGTAGCAGTCGCCAGCACCAAAATAATGGCCAATACAGCTTGAATACAGTCAGTAGCTTTTTCAATTAAAACAAAACAAAAGAAAAATTAAAAAAAAGAACAAAACACCCAAAACAAAAACAAAACAAACAAAAACAACAACAAAAAATCCCCAACATGGAAACTGCTTTAAAATAAATACGAAACCTAAGCCTACTAAAAGCCAGTGTTTTCAAACACAGATTTTGCATATATGAAATGGAAAAGCTTGACAAAAAGACCAGTTTTGATAAAAAAGAAAAATATTTTAAAATCAATAGTTTACTGTAGAAAATTAATGGACATGATGCTATTAGGAAAAAAAGCACCAGAAAAAGTAACACACCTTTCCAAGATATTTCAACATAAATAAGCCAAATATATAGTGTACGATGAAATAACATTATCCCTGTTGTTTTCAAAATGGAAAGTTTAAACTGAAGTGCAACTAAAGGGAAACTGTTAAGTACACATAATATCGAAGAAGTCTACAACAAAGTAAATTTTATGCAAAATCCCTAAATACGACTCACTTCTGTAGTATAATTATAGCCATGCTGCCCAGTCAAGAAATAAAATGTGCAAACAATAAATTGAAGGGATTTGATTCCCATATCAACAGCAACAGAGGTCAAGGGCAGGATTTTCAGAAGCTGCTATGTAAATAAAACTGACCTTTTTAATAGCAAAAAGAATGTACAAGCAATTTGGAAATTCCAATTTATCTGCAGTAGCCACTGGATTTATATTAATATTAGAACGAAGCGTTGCGACCCACGAGTCTTTCGCTCACTGACAAAAGATGAGAGATTTTCAAAGTTGACCCCCTGGGATTGTATATACCAATGGTACCCGACACACAGACAGGCAGCTGCTGTCCTCAGCGGGAAAAGATTGTTAGAAAACATAGAGATAAAAAAATTTTGATGTCAAGAAACAAGTTCTCATTCAGCTCTTGGTCTCTGTCAGTGAAGGTCTGCAAAGACAGTGAGACTACAGATACTACCGCAAGTACTTCAGACAAGTACACGGAGAGAAGACCAACTTCTTGCCCTCAAATTTGCTTCTCACTTTAGAGTACAAAATGCCAGTGATTTAATAAGTGGGGAAAATACATACAGTTTTACAAATAAAATATTTTATTTCTGTCTTTCTCCTCTGAGCACATATATGGTTTTTTGCATGCTGTTTTGTATCTGCAATACACCTTTACTTATAAACATCTCTTGTAGTGGATGAGACATTTAATGAAATTTCATTTGTCCCCTTGCTAGCATCCTTCAGAGCAAAAATTTAGGATCTTATTTCTCACACGGGATCTGAGCCAAAACTTATTAAATTCTGTGGATGTTGCATCAAGCAGGCTCTAAAAAGTAAAACGAATAAATGGGATTTCCTGGCTAACCTTTCATTTTTCTTTTTAAATGATATTTCATATGTCTTGCCATTTTACATACACACCTCTGGCTTTGTACCAAATCCTAGCTGATGTAAATCAGCCTCACGCCACCCAGTACATGAAGTGGAGCTACACAGGCAAACAGCAAGCCTGAAACTGGGCCACTGCAAGTAAGGTACAGATTTACCTGTCTGTGTATCACAAAACTAGTTCCTGTTGTTGCTTTGTAAAGTGCTTGGGGAAATTAAGGGAGTACTAGGAGCTACATTAAATTAGATTCCAGTCTAATACAATCTGACCTGTATATCACAGTAAAAGGACTTCTACTTTTGAAATACTGAACGATAATTTCGAATATAGTATTCAAAGTAAGGTACTTCAGATGGCTCTGTGTTACTCTGTTCATAATCATATGGGAAAATCTATTGCTGGCATATTGTTTTTCTCTCCTCCTAATTATCATTAATGCTAATTAATAAGTGTATGTTAGTTCAATCTCATTGTTACTCCATTATGTGTAGTTAAAAATTATGAAAATGAATTCCAGCATCTCCAGCCAAATGTAATAAAATGGTGATTAGTATTCCCCAGGGTTAGGACGGAATATGATTCAGGGTAATCTAAAATAGTTGTAAGTGAAAAGTTCGATATCCATCAGGCACTGAAGCTGACACAGTAATGTAAGGTGTGATTAGCAATAAGGTGAAGCAAGTAGGTCACTGACATCTGCTCAAATCACGAGCACTGTGGCCACTGTGACTTGGTCAAAATTGCTTGGCTGAGCATGTACTGGTGGTGTCCTCATTTTCCCCCTGTTTAATTATTGTCTCTCTACTCCTCTCAAACTCTGCCCATGTATAATGCATACTTTTGTACGGAATGAAAAAAAGCAAACCTCCCACTCTGTTAAATAAAGATTATTTTTCCATGGGCCTAGGTAGGATGTGCACAGTTATCAAAATAGCATAGAAAATTAGCATAGTTCAGAGACATCCAAGATCATGTCAATGCATTTACATTAAAAGTTCCAGGCCCTGTCCCAGATGCAAGTGCCTGTCATAGATGTCACCCACCCTCTTGTGACAGTATCCCAGAAAAGGTTCATATGCAATGACGTATGGGTTGGTGAGGAAAAGACCTTGGTGAGGGAGCAGCAGGCACGTGTCCATGTGAGGCTACAAGAGCTGCTGGTTCTGAGGAACTGTGAAAGATGGGCCAAAACCACATTGCTGAGCCCTCTTCTAGTGTCAGATTTTCCAGCACAAAACTGAAGCTTGTTTGCTAGAGGACACAAAACAAGCTGAACACTGAAGAATATACAATGCTTTTATAAAAATGTGTATTTTCCATTATCTTAGATTTCCAGTACTGCCAAAATGATATTTGCAGTAGGAGCAGAAGGAGGTACAAAAGTGGGAGCTCTTGATCTCTCTCTGAAAATAATCCATACAAATTTATGCCCTGAATTGTTACTTTACATAATCCAATTTATATGAACACGTTACTTTTGCCACATCCTGCTGTGACTGCTGCAATCAAAGGAGTTATATGGATGCAGAACAGGTATAAACCCAGGATGAATCCCACTCTGACTAGCTACCCTCTCACACTGCATTGTACAACTCTACCTCCCTGCAGGTTCCATAAACCAAGAAATTCTAGGTAAGAGTAACAGAAGAGACGCACAGAAACCCAACTTCTATTGCAAAATTAGTTTTATATCTGCAGATAGATCTTTAAAGTGAAAACATGCACAGAGTTTAATCTCTCCATTTTAAACACTGAAAACTGAACTCTTCTGGACCGTTTAAACTTCACCCTTCCCACCTCCCTCCAAAAGCCTAACCCCCCCCAAACCAAGAAATGCCTGTGAAAACAAAAGCACATGAAGACACAGTAACAGGATTGTTTTAATACTATAGGAGGGGATCTGATTGTGGCCCTCAGTCTTTTCATCTCTCATTTTCCCAAGTATAAAATGAGCAAACCTCTTTAACACCAACTTTACTGTACCACAAAATATTTTATAGGTGCTCAGGTGACAAGGGATTGTGCCATGAAGAAGTGCAGGACATGAAGCATCTACAGTGTGTGTACATGTTCGTGGATATATGTGAAAATATCACAAAACTGTTAATTACCACCTTACGCTTTTTTGTTTATTTGAAAAGAAAAATTTCCTTGCCACTCTCACTCCCCATACCTATACACGTAAAATGAAAATGCTACAGCTGTCTTGCATTCCCCAACAGTACTGCACATCCAGACAATAAAGAAGGAAATTTAGTGAAGGGGTAAGTATTCCTATCACCCAACAGCTCCTATAAGCACCCTTCTCTTTATTTTGCATCAGGACCAGCTAAAGAAAGGCAGTGCAGATTTCATCCACCTTGTCCCACCGCAATCTGGAAGGAAAGGTGAGCAAACAAATACAAAGCTCTATTTGAAGATGGCATTCCATCTATTTGTCTTTTTTTTTTTTTTTAACCCTAAACACTGAATATTTATAAAACTGCTTTGCTTACAAGTTGCTCAGAGGAAATATGCAAAAAGTGCTTGTGTGCTACAGCACAGAAACATTGAACTTGCTGAATTACCTTGCTCCATAACCAGTGGAGTACCTGAGGCCTGTTTACTGATGCATTTAACTCCTGTGTCACCATACCCTTACTTGCATCGCCTCTGAGACTTCGTGTACGAAGGAGCAAGTGACATTGACCCACACACATGCAAAATTGCTGCCCAAAGCTTACATGCTCTCACATCAATCAACAAGTAGCAAACAGCGTGTGTTATCTGGCTTGTGTCTATTTTGCCTCTGATGAGACACGGAAAGGGGTCTCCCTTCTTACCTGGGGAAGAAGGCTACTATTTTGGCATTATCTACTTTTTAGAACAAGCAAGCAAATGACAATTGAAGAATGGGTTATTGGTTTTTCTAACTAGTAGAATATATCCATAGAGTACTTTGCTTTATTTAAAAGCAAACATAGCAATACCCCTCTGCTCTCATTTTGCAGTGTGGGTATTTGCAGTGAAATGGAAAGATGCTGGAGCAGGAGAGGTGTTCCTTACTTGAATTCTAGAGCATTGTATTTGCTAACTAAGTAAAAAAGTAGGAGAAGTTTTGCATGTTATCTCAGAACATGTGAAAGTAAATCAATGCAAACAGGGGAAAAGAAGACTATCACATTGTGCAATCATAATGCAAACTCAACAGCGACAAGTGAAGGTACAAGTTTATGAAAAAATCATAGTTTTCTAACACAGGATTTATGATTTATTTATACTGAAAAACTGCAAAGCATAGAGGTTTGGGATTTTTTTTTTTTTCCCTAAAGAAAAAAGTAAAAAAAATGTTCAATTGTTTTGGCATAAATTGCCTTCTGCTGGTTTTAAAAATTAAAAAGAATATATTTTTTCCCACCACTCGCAGAAAGAATCCTTTCCTATCCATTGACATACGAGACACGAAGGAATGGAAGGTCTACAAGGGTAAGAAGTGTTTATCCAAAGTACTTGTTTAAAAAGCAACCCGGTGTGCCTCTAAATGGTATTAACACCACACCCATAATGCTCTATGAGAAAGCACAATCACACATAACAAGTTGCTTTCCTGCCTTAGGTCTGCACAGACTTCCTGAAACCCAAAAAGTCTCCTATCTGAGCAGCCTCCCCACTACCCATGCACACCCCACCACACCACAGCCAGAAGGGAGAGGAAACCACGGGGGCACGATGCGGTGCCAGCAGCAACATTGAAAGAGTTCTTGGGATCATGCAACAGGCACAGGGAGAGAAGAGCAGCTTGTTCAATACTCCGACTCACAAACCACCCTCAAAATAGACACACAGCTGATCCCTGAGCATCAGGGTGGTGTAAAAACTTTTCCAAAAGTCTCTTGCACTGAAATCTATTATTGAGAGAGAATAGGCAGAGACTGAAGTAATTAAAAGCAAGGGATTTTCAAGTGTTTAAGCTTTTATTATCTAAACCTGAAGAAACTACAAGGGAAAGCAGAAAATTGGCATCAGACAGAATTCCTATTAGAATGTCAAAGGAAAACAATTTTGTTGTTGTTGTTGTCATAGTACAGTTATCAATGCTCCAAGGAGATGTTGCATGGATGAACGAGTTTAAAGATACTTCGGAATATTATATCAGGACCCTTACAGAAACCAAAGAGAAAAAACTTCATTGACAGAGGAGAAATTGAAGACTGACATACTTTAAGTAAAGGAACATCGAAGGTCACTATATTGGACCATTACTTTGTGCATCTACCTATCACAGCATCCCTTCCCCATCAAACACAGGCACAGACAAAAACCAGATTCTGTCATAGTTCCCCTGGGTAAGGTCAGCCAGTGACCCCCTAAATGATTTTCCACAGACAACTATATTATTTGTTTACCTCCAAGGAAAAGGAATTTGCAACAGAGTGATATTTTTCCTCACATTTGAATATATATATTAAAACAAAAACAAAACTTCCACCACCAAGGCACAAACCACCTCCCTCCCCACCACCATCAAGGCAGAAGACTTTCGTTCATTTGTTTTTACTGGATCATGTCTCAGTTAAATTTAACACACTGCAAGCCAATAGTCAGTGCTAAAGAAAAACTGAAATGTGATTAGAAAAAAATTCCATAAATAATATCTGCAGTATAACCTCCAGTCAAGGGGAGTCTGCTTCATCATTCAGGTGGCACATGTAAAATACAGATTTGGTCTACGTAAGAATGACTGTAAAGACTACTAAACAGAAGATCAGAAGAAATTTCAACGATAAATATTTGCAGTCACTCACTATATCTTTCTGAGGTGCCCTGTAACAAAGTCTGTACAGGTTTATCTGGTGATCTCGCTTGAGTTTGATTTTTTGAGCATAAAAATACCTGAAAGAAGCAGTCCAGGAGCACTTCTGAGTGCCCTCTACCTTCAGTCCACAGGATCAGGCTAGACCTAATCTGAACTGCAGCTCCCTGAGATGCCCATCATGTGGACATCAGGTCTCCAGCACCAATTCATTTGTGTTATTAATCCACTCATATTATTCCACGCTACTTGCCAATGTAGGCATACCTGGAGAGACACAAACGCATCCATGTACATCCGACCCACAAAGATCACTGCATTTAAGGAAACATTATTCCTGCTTAGAGACAAGTTAAAAGTTGTTCTTGACACAGTAACTGGGAAGAGATTTTGCAAGAGAAAGCTCCAGCCCCTCTGCTCCAATTTTGCTAACGCTGGATGCTCTGGCACAAAAAATTTAATTTGACCATATGAGTTCACTGTCATGCAGTAATTATATTTAGGAGTCAATGATTCACTAACCTACTCAAGTAGATTTACCTCCTGCCTGCAAGGCTCAATTCTTAATAACATAAACAGAAAAAATCTGAGCTGTACTTCACTTGAATATTTTGACTTGCACTTTGGTGTGTGGGAAGATTTTAACCAAGCAACTGTTAGTATAGTAAATAATAAAAACAAAAGTGAAATGTTAATTATGGCTTGGCAATCAAATAAATACATTATTAAAAAAAAAAAAAAAAGCAAAGTAGAGAAAGGTTTTAAAGAGGAAAGAGTTATCTTAAAACAGGTATTAGAAACTAACAGTAACTAACTATCAGGATACAGGGCCAAATTTCTAAAGTTTACCCTGCTCTGAAAGGAAGGATAGTTTATATGGGAATTCAGCACTGCTCAATGGAACATTCCCTGTAGAACATAATGCTTGTTTATTAGTTTTATACTAGATCCATTTCTATGCTTTTTGTAAGATTTATTTAATTAGTGCATGTTACTTGCTACAAATGAGAAATTAATGTACTGTAAAATACAATAAAATAGGATACCTAGTTAAAGACTTCAAAAAACAATACAATTTCCAATGTTGACGACAAAGAGGAAACCACTAGGAACTGGAATGATGTAATCATAAAGATATTCTTTTGTTAACCTTGTAAATCACGTCTTGTGGGAACTATAGAAATAACAAACTTTTTTTTTTTTTTTTTTCAAAAAAAGGTTTTCGGCGAAGTGTCAGTTCAACATGTGATAGAAAACTTAGGAAAAAAGTAGAGGAGAGGAGAGAAGAGAATGCAGAACTTCAACAGAACACGAGTTAAAATGGATCTCACTCTTCACATCCTCAGCAGAAGATAATGAAGGAATGGACCAGCTTCGGTAGAACTTCCTGCTATTATTTCAAATAACTTTTCCCTTTTTGCATATCACTGAATGATGCTTGTAGTGTAAGAAAAAGAGCAAGGTGCTTAAACAAAATTCTTGTCACAGGAAAAGGAAATAAGTTGGTTGCACTGCTAAGATATCTACACATTTAACGTACAGCGAAGCTGAGAGCACATAAGGTTAAGGCTGTCGAGGGAGAACTCATTCTGACTTACTGATGTGCCCTGAGTTATAGCCAACAATTTTTATCTGATTTTCCAACAGAAAATGAGCAGACAGGCAGCATTCACATGGGTATACATCTAGCTTCAAAGGTTTTGTCTACATAGCAATGGAAGCACTGCTTGCTGCTCAGGTACCAAAGCCACTTTGCAATATTCACCTCCTACTCCTCAACAGCAGGAGATTGACAGGTGACCATCAGCTTTGCTCCTGCTACGAATATGACTGACAAACATGAAAAAAAAAGGATCGTATACACCGGTATTTCAAAGGTCTACCTTCTTGGAGCAGAGAGCACACACTAGCAAGCAGCCACTGAGTGTTGTTACCTTTCAGGTGATGCATGGAAAAGTGAATGGTGCACCTAAGCTATGGTACTCTTAGAATAACTTTGTAAAATAGCAATAAGACAGCATTTCTGATTTATGTTTGTAAAGACTATAGCCCAGAGAGTTACTACTTCATGGCCCCCTGGAATCAATGGAAAACACAGGTACTTCCTCTTTGCAGCTCAGAAGCACCACTGAACACTTAGGCAAGATTATAACACCTTTCTTGGGGTTTTTAATCTATTTTTTCTTTTTAATACAGAAAATTCTTTTACTATTATCTGCATTTCATTTAGCCTTGGTTTTTGATGATAACGAAAAGGGTGCTTAAGGATGTAAATCCATTACTTCAGAGTAAGACTAGGACAGTAAACCAGCGCAAATAGAAGCCACATAAAGAAGTGAAACACATCAGGATACAAAGACAGTCTCTTTTTAAACCCTTAAATCTTGTCATTTTCTGAAAGGTGAAAACAAACAAGCATGTGTAAATTACTTCTAATTTAAAAGCATTCATATGTTTCTTTGTGAAGGTGAGCCTCAGAGTCCAAATCACTCGTTACAGGGATACTTTCTCTAAATTGTTTTCCCCTCTCTATCAAAACATAACATTGTGTTATTTCAGTTACAGACTTAACAAGGTATAGATATCAGGGGGAGAGAAAGTAAAGCTTATGATTGTCATGAATGTATTTCTTAAAACTGAATAATAATTAGAACAATTATTTGAATGTTTGATCAAGCTGTAGTTCCAAGAGAGTTGGTGGTGGATGGTGGTAGGTTTGGTATTGTCCCAATGGAGTTGCTGGGAGGACTCTGAGGGCTGCATGGTGTCCCTCACTGCCATGTAGTCCCTGGCAGCACAAGAAGCCTCTCTCTGATTCTGTAAATGTGCAAAATACAGTTTTTATTTCCAGCAACAGGGGCAGATCAAAAGGGAAATTGTAAAACTTCTCATTTAGAAAAATAAGAACACTGAAGTCTTGAAGGACAACATGGCTATTTGCTACATAGCAAGCTTGGATTAATCCGAAACACTTCAGACCCTGGTTTAATGCTTTGAATGAAGAAGCTAAACAGCTTTTTCAGTATTGCTTAAGAGCATAGCATAAACTGAGAAAAAGGAATTTAACATTCAGCTGCAAATACTGCCCTTCATTTTCAGGCCACACATGTAAAAGAAAAGATTTGCATGAGTCCTTGTAGCACAGGAAGCATCTTTGGCAGGATATTTCACACACTTGATGTTCTATGCTTTCTGTGCCCTCCTGGGATTGTGCACAAGCAATACATTTTGAGGCTCTAATCTTTGCTTTAATCTCTATCTGTTCCTAAATCTTTCATATTCAGTTTTGTCTTTCAATGTAGATGAACTTCAGGAAACAAGGACAACAGTCAATAAACAGCTACAGGCATAGGCCATGGGTGCACAGTATATTGAAGGAAATAAGTTCAAGAGCTACTATGGAGGTCCTAAGAAAGAAACTGGTCTGGTGTTTGGGGCAGCAAATCAGAAGTTTTTGTGTCTTGCTTCAGTATGTGTTTTTGTGACTGTTTTGCGTTACAAGGTACGTACGCTGAGAAGAGGATCTACAACAGTGTGTCAGACAAATGAGTGAAGCTGAAACAAAAAACATCCCTTATATCACGGGTTAGGAGAAACCCAAGATGCATAAAAATACATCAGCCACGATTCCAAGAAAGGGGAGATGCTTTTTGTATGGTCATTATGAAATTGTGAAGAACTGAAGACTGCAGATCTTTCTGCTGATGCTGTTTTTCAGATGTACAGGCAGTTCTAAGAAGTGCAGAACAGCTAAAAGTGGAAGAATTTCTTTTGCTACATTTGAATGACTTTTCTTCAAAAATATAAATCTCTGAGGAAAGTCAGAGGCAGTTCCTGTGCTGCTGCCAGAAGGCAGGTGGTGAAGAGCTTGTTGAAACTCCAACCAGGAAGCAGGTGGGATGTAAGGCAGCACCACCGGGTAGGCAGCGATAGGAAGCCATACTCTGTGCCAGGCCAACAGAGCTTTGAATGAGGGTTTTGCCTGTGTCACAAGCTTGATGCAGCAGTTTGATGGTTCGAGTTGCAGCAAGGGAATCATGGGAAGGTGCTTTGACAAGCAAGTATCTTTAATTAGTCTGGTTAGCAGAGAAATATCTACACTGAATGTCTCCATCTTGATGGCCGTACTCCTAACACACCACAGCACCGGAAAGATGGCAAAGGCACTGCACACAGCTCCTGGGGAAACATGTTACAGTATTTGGATCTGCATTTCAAGCATTGTCAATGAAATTTCTGGGGGCATTTGAGCTCCAGTCAGGCAGTGACAACTTACAGCCTTTTCTCCTTATTGACAGGACCGTTCCCTGGCCCTACAACCTTAAGCATGTGTGTTGGGCAAACTGTGTGCATTGCTGTCTTCCCTTTCCAGTGAAGCTTCAGCAGCACGTGTCCTTTTACAGATAAAGGTGTTATGGATTTGAGGCTACACTGGATCACACTGTCCTTGAAACTAACCGTCAGTCTAAGGGGTGGCAGAATTTCCGCCACTGTGAGCTGAGTATTTTCTGATCAGCTAAAGCATATTGTCTTGTCTTCTCTGGAAACTTTTATGTGGGAGGTGTGCTACCTCTTCCTTTCTGTGTTTACTCCCAAGGCAAATTCCCCTTCACTTGAAATTACTTCTGACTTGACTTTTGTTTCAGCTTACAGTCCCTGAAGTCTGAAATACTGGTTTTCCACCTAATGTGCATTAGTCACTTTAAAATGTAATTATTGTTCTTGGTCATATAGGCAGCAACCCTCAACCCTACTGACGGTTCAAAATGTCAATAAAGAGTGCTGATTGTACTGATTTGTCATTGATCATCTGGGATTTCCATTGTTGCAAACACTAAGTCCTGAAGAAGTTTCTGCAATATGTATAAATAAGCCTTTAAGCCACCTTCTTTATTTCTCACTCTATTGTGTTGGCAGAGTGCTTGGTGCCCTATGGGAAATGCAAGGAAACAAATATCTAACTCTCCTAATAAGAACTTGTAATCAGAGAGAAAATGTAGCTCAGATGCAAAACATATCGATCTAGACATAAACTCTTCTAAAAGGATCTGCCATCTGCAATTTCTCTCTTTCAGTACTTTCTGCAGGATTGTTTCTCTTGTGATGGTGCTCCTTTTAACGAAACCACCTAGCCTCTCTCCCCTTTGACATACTCAACTTAAGACTGCTTTTCTGTGCTGACAGTTTTTTGTGATTTTCTCTATAGAGATCACTATCTAAAAATGAAGCTCCCTATAATGTCTGTCACAAGAAAACCCTCAAAAACCCAAGTAACTGCATAGTACCTGAGACTCTCTATGGCAGATTTTCCTATGGCATTCCTCCTTCCAAATGCCACAACCAAATTGAAGCCCTCATATTCCTTTCCATACTGAAAGGTAGCATCTACTTCAAGGTTGAATGCAATACACCTTCCTGCTGCACTTTCCTAAAGTCTATTAAATAGCAATATATTTTTACTGTTGCTAGCCCAACATACTGTCTTGCAAAAGGCACTAAAAGATTAGGAACAAGGAAGAGAGCTTAGGTCAACAGCATCAAGGAGGAAAAGTTGCTCTCGGTGAATAGCAACGTGTTTGTCTCCAGATCTCTGGCAACAGGGATAGAAATGAGCCTCGGACCGTAAAAATAAGACCTGAAGACTGCCTTAAAGGCAGCATCTCAAACTGTCCAGTGCTGCAGGGACTTGGCAAACATTTCAGGGAACCTGATCATCTCCAGGGAACTCCCTAAGGAAACTTGTCCACTGTAGCATTTCTGTGGAACTTATGTGAAGCTGCAATTTTCCTGGCTTAGCCTGATGCTCGGACAGGCACGTTACCTCTGACTTGTTCGTAACTGACTGACTTTATTGCACAGATGCAAAACTCAGGAGGTGAACTACGCAAAAATCAACACTTTTCTTCCTAAAACCAATGTTAAAGCTGATTTCCATAAAGGCTGAGTTGTCCTCTTTCTGAAAAGGACACCAAGTAGAAGCATAACACAGAAGCCACAGGAGGCCTAATTATTGCTGTCTCCTTTTCTTGCTGGTTTAGGTTTAATGGGATCACGGTGAGCAAACATTGCATGTAGGCAAGTGGAATGACCACAGGCCTGAAGTACAATCACACCCACTAATTCCCAGGGAAGGCAAATGATTCATTTGTAACCAGTCATTCTTTTCAATTACAGGATACTTTTCCCAGGAAGCTGTTTTCTCACTGATCTTTCTGCTGCAACGTGCCCTCCATTGCCCTGAGACATTCAGATACTCTAATAAGCTGAACTGTGTGAAAATAGCAATTATTGTATGTTGGGGCTGAAGAAAGCCTCAGACGTAAGAAGAGATGCAGGCCCCCAGACCAGTAAATATTTACTTAATATACTGTGTCATTTTCTATTAGCCTCTGTCATGTGACCTTTAAAATTCTTCTAATTTGTGTTATCATTGTACTGTTGCTGAGTTACTGCTTTCTGTTGCGTATGTTGTTGCTTGTGCCAACTTGTTAGATAAGATCTTTTTTAGAGTTTGCCAAAACTCAAGAAAATAAAATAAAAGAGGTATTCTATTTCTGAAGAGAGTTTTGAGATTACTGTAACTGCATACATACACTTGCTCCTTGAATAATTCATGTGTCTTCCCAGTACTAACATATGAAAGGGAAATTTTGTAATAAAGAGAGCAGGATTTGGGCAAATTCTGAAGTCAGTTGACAACAAAGGGAAAAAGGTCCTGGAATAAAAATATTGTCATTTTGTGACATGTCTGAGGTAGACACAGGCTGGAGAGATAACCAGGGACAGGCCAGGGCTCAAATGAAGCTGCACAGCACATCAGGTCAGGATTTCTTATGGATGTATTTTAGCCCATGGTCCTAATCAAAATAACCATGTTGTAACTGTGTCCTGAGGGGAAACAGATACTGTAGTCTGAGCTGTGTTACTTTAAAAAGAGTAACCATGAGACTCTATTCTCTGCACGGCTCATTGTAAAAAAGACAGACTTGAATATCAGGATGAATTTTGAAGATCTATCCATTTTCCAAAGCCCTGTAGATCCTAAAACATAACTGTGGAACAGGGGCTAAGAAGCAGAGTGGGAAGCTCTAAGTAACTGTGATCTGAACCACTTGTGCAAATTGGAGGCAAAGGACCGTGGATTTTGAGATGAACACCATAACCTTGTCAGAAAGTGCAACTGAGAAAGTGTAAAGGGAAATGTGCAGAACAGATTACTCTTCTTTGAAGTTACAAGGAATGGAGGCCTAGGTAACATCCTAAAATACATCTTTGATGCCAGCACATTGAACTGGATTATAAAATTGCCTTTTAACTCCCAGAGATTTGATAAATCTAACACTATCACTCTACATTGACTGATGAGCAGCTCATTTAATTTGCTGAACTTGGACTGCGTTCACAAATCTCAGAGGCAAAAAGTTTCCACAGCACTTGCATAAATGATGACTGACTCATTACTTTGTTATTACTCACTCTATTGTGTGGTAAATTCATTCTTTTTCTCTGTTCTCCCACGAAAGTGTGCATAGATAGCAACATCTACCACAGTAGCTTTACAGAAAACTGAAAACCTTTCTTAGTAATTTTATTGTTTGGGTGGGTTTTGTTTGTTTCTGGTTTTGTTTGGGTTTTTTTGGTTTTTTTTTGCCAAGCACCTAATCCTATAAACAAAAACAAAATCCATCCTACAGTATTTGTTACAGCTGTGAGCTTGTTTTCAGGGTGCTAGGATATTTTAGGCAACTTCAGGTTTTAAGAGTTACCCAAGATAATATTTATCATGTCATCAGTACATGAATGCTAAATCCTCTTAAACTGTTGAGAAGATAGTGACTTCTTTTAAAGAATACACTCCTCCATCCTCTCACTCTTATCTTTCTAAATACCACAAACTGACTCTCATCAGGGCTGGAATATATTGATATACAGAAGGAATTAATGTTTCTGGATTTCTCTTGTGCATCACAGATGCTGTCTCTTCAGCATGCAGATCCCTTTCATAATGGCTAGAAAACAAGTTTTCATTATGTTTTTCTCCTTAGATTTCTTTGCCAGATTTTACCACCATTCCAGATCTGGTCGTTTTCGGATTGACAACAGGTTTCTTCCCAAGTGTTATTTAATTCTCAAAACTGTAGATCATTTTTATGAGGGTCAATTAGAAATCCCATAGGTTTTGAAACCTGTTAAAGATAGTCATAGAAGGCTGGTTTGGAATGTGAACTTCAAGAAGTTACCTATTTTATTGCTTCCAAGGGCCTTGTCAGCTTCCTACTGAAACACAGTTCAGCAATTGCGTAGTGAATATGAATGAGAAGGTAGCTTTTCATTAGCACTAAATGATGAGGTTGATTGACATTAGGGATCCTCTTTATATAATTTCATTGACAAAAGCATATGCTGGAAGACGTCTCTATTTTCCAATAACATATTTCTATGCATAATAAAACCACTCACTACACAGTATTAAGTTATCATGTTACTGATCACTTGGAATAGGCCTCTTTTCTAATTCCTCCTACCAGCCACATCAAAAATGTGTTAACCCTTTTTCAAAAATTTTACTTAAAAGGTACTTGAACTTCCTAATACCAAAAATTGCTTATATGTATTTTGCCTGTGGTTCTAAGGTTCTCTGAATTAAACATTCCACACTAGGGCACTCCTGAGAGGAGCTTTCATGGTCCTATAGGCAAACATTGTTCATTAGTTCCCATTACACATTACATCTCTTTGCATCGTTTAGAGTCCACAATAATCCCTCCCCCTTTCACAAAGAGGTTTCACATTTACATCATACTTCTGAAAACCAAGCACAGTTCAGCCTGAGGTGTGCAGCAACTCGCACGTTCACAAAAGAGATTGCTTCATGAGATAAAGAGGTCCACAACGAACTGAATTGAAGGTATGCAATTTCATAACACTGTTAGGTGTTGATCTAAACCTCCCTAAGTGAGCTTTCCACGAAAAAACCCCTAGTATTTCCTCCAGACAATCAGTTCCCAAATATTACTGTTCTCTCCATACATTTTCCCTATATACGGAAGACTTTCACAAGTTATATCTCCCTTCCTTCATCCCTTCCGTCATCTTTACCATCTTCTCTTACCCTTCACTGCTTTATTTTCACTCTTTTCAGTTTTTCTTGTGTCTCATGTTTTCTAAATCTGGATCTTTTCCACTGTTGTCCCTGAATTCTCCACATTGTTTATTTTCTCTAAATCAAATATCTTATCAGTCACATATGACTGAAAGGACTGGCTGACTCGAAAGACAATAGATGTTTTGCAAAGTATTTCTTTGTAAGTTTTCCCAAAGTTTGGACCTCTAGAAATATAAGTCTTATGCTCTTTGGGACAATATTTGTAACAGGTTGCATCATTTGTCGCCTGTAGCCAGAGATTAACAAGATAAGCTAACACCAGATACCCCTTGCAAAGGAAAAATAATGTCCTACTTTGCATAGAAGTACATTATATCATGGGAAATACCAGAGCAGTAATAAGAGTTAACGGTAAAAGATTTAAGCAAAAAAGGATGGAGCCTGAAGTACTCCAGTCATCACGGAACTTCTCCTGTGTTCCCTGACAAGTTAAATGTTTAGATTAAAAAAAAAAAAAAGACATACTGATGGCCTGAAATATAGACCATTTGCAAATTAATTTCCAAGATGTGTCTCTTTAATTTAGTGAATTTAGTTTCCACGATAAAAATAGAACTTTGATTGAGAAATAGTTTTTCTTCCCATGACTTTTTTTTTTTAAAGTGGCGCTTAAGAATGCATTAAAAAAAATGAATTCTGGGTTTTTTAAATCTTTGAAAATGGAGAAGTCATGTGAAGTGCAATTGTGATGCATCTAATTGGATTTTATGAAGAAGGTAACAGTTTCATGAAAATTATTCTAAAAACTATCATATTTAATTTTTTTATAAAATGGGTAGGAGTTGAACACGAACATTGCAATTGCATTAAAAGCTCTCTTTGGGATTTCTTTGACTGCATTGCTTTTGAACACAACATAGTGACATAGCTCAGGCAGTAAAAAAGATATGACTAACTAGCTAGTTGTTGGAATATTAGCCCTCATGGCAGGCAACCTTCCCAAAGCTGAATTTAGACTAAAGTTTTGGCTGAGAAGAAAAAATGTCATCCCTCTTGCTCACCTCCTGTTTAAATACAACACTATTTAGCAAGGGAATACGTTAACATCTAGGGCCTTTTGAATTGTTCTCACTCACTACAGGGTTGCTTGTCTACAAGTCCTTCCCCTTTCTTTGCCACTGAACCCCTCAAATATCCCAAGCCAAACAGGCAACCTCGGAGCACCTTCAGCTGAGTTCCCTGGCAAAGCTGGGAGTGAGGAGCAAAATCTCCATCCTACTGCTCCTGGCTGTGCTATTGATCTGTACTGTGCTGATGGCAATCCCTCATGGAGTTGCCAGGTAAAAAAAAAAAACCTAAACAAATCTGAACAGGAGACTTATTCTTTTCTGTACAGAGTTATCTGGCTGAATTGTTATTTCCAGGAGGAAACAAAAGACTGGTTTTAGTTGAATCATGCTCTTTTTTTGTGTTAATTGATTATATCAGATAAGGTGCTTTTTTATGTCATGGCTTTATTTTTTCTTTTCTCCAAAACCTGAGTTGTAGTTGCATGTTCTTTTAGAATGACAGAGCTGGCGCTCTGACATGTTTATGTGAGAAGTCTAAACCTCAGAGAAATTGTTGACATTAATCATGGAAAATCTCAGAAATAGATGTCCACTAGCTCAAAAAAAATAGCAGAATTAAAGGAACTGATGTGAAATAGGGAGAGTGAGATGGAACTGGTAGAAATGTCATAACAGTTGCGTATAACAGTTGGTGGGATGATTGCTTCCTTGTTTGACTTGTAAAAATCAAGAGAAAAAAGGAGAGTGAAACAAAAGAAGAGAGGTGAAAATAAGAAAAGTAAGAAAAGAAGGGTAAGAGAGAAGGAAGCAAGCATTGATAATCAAGGAGGAATAAAAATGATACCCAAGATTATTAGTTTATATTCTTCTGGGGAAAGAAACTCACATGGATTTATGTAAACTTTATGGAATCTTTACCCTCTGCTGTTTAATCCCTGGCATAGTAGAACAATTGTAGCTGTTAGAGAGATAGTTAGAGATACAAGACAGATTTATTTGAAGTTCCTCTAATTTCTATCCACTTTCTTTCATCTCCAGGTAAATCATGAGTCATTAATGGAAACATTTCTGGAAAAAGATAAATTTTTGCCCTTTCTCCCAATGATCACTATAAGAATTACCATGCATTTACACAAAAGAAGCCTCAGTCCGCAATTACTCACAGAAATAAAACCTATCTGAATAAAAATACCAGAAAGGACAAGTAATCAATAGCTGGACTCAAAACAGAAATCTGAGTTTTCTAACATACTGGCAAATCACTTCTTTCTGTTGCTTCTCCTGTCCTGGTAAAGCCCAAGCTGATCCACTGTTTCTATCCCTTATAAAGCAAATGCATAATTCTCACTCATGTGCTTATGAATATGTTATAAGTTCTGACTAAATGTAATTATGTAAATGACAGTCATTTGTTTGCTATACAGATTAATGTTCTGCTTCATTGGGGTCCCAATATGGAGCAGCAGAAGTTAGAGCTTCGCAGCTGTGCCTCTGTGTGGTGCTGCCTCTCATCTAAAAATTAAAATGAAGATAAAATTTGTCTTTTGCTTAGTGTGAACGAAACAAACCATCCCTGTGTTACTTAGTACATTATCTATTACTTTCTACAGGTAGCAGAATCAATTACCTTTCTCAGTGGTGGTAAGCTCCTGGGGAATAATTTCATACACCTCCAGCTCTCTAACACAACGTCAAAGTGTTAATTAGAAACCAAATAATGATTTTGCTTTTTGTAGTGATGCTTTTTAAAACTAAGCTTCCTTTGTCAAACTGGCAACTGTCAAGAGGCATGAGAAGTTCTGCTACACTGAGAAGATTTGGCTAATAAAGATTTATGGAAAATGGATTTCCCATCTTGTGATTTTTTTTTTTTTTTTCCAATTAACAGGTTTTCCCATTTTGCCTCAGGATGAATCTAAGAACTGTTGAATGTTGCAGGAGTGTCTAACAAAGAAAATCTCTGTGTTCCATAAACTTTCATGCACACATTTCCTTTTAAGACAAGTCACACTAGAAATTTTGTGTATTGCTGGCTATTTCTCTAGAAAGTTACCTGGAAAGGTTCTTCAGAACCAGACTACAATCCTGCTGTCAGGTTGGCTGGTTCCAGGGGAAGTCTCAGATCTGACTGGTTCTCAAAGTTAGGTAGCCTGTTTCTCTTGTATAAACCAGTAATATTATATGCAGACTAAACACAGCTTCATATTGTTACAACAGTTCCAGTGCTCATAATACAGTTATCCCAAAGTGTTTATATTCAATTTTCTAATTATGTCTTTTGAATTATGCATGTGTCTACCCAATATAGGAAATACAATGTAAGTAGCTCTAGGGAAGAACGGTAAAAAAATCTACCATACTTAGAAAAACTTCTAAAGGTAGTAGCTACTTCGTTAAAAGTGAGCCCCAAAGATATGCAATTCTCTTGCCGAAGTTCTTTTTACTGGCAATACAAATACTTAGACTTGCTGCATAATCAGGAGGCAGGAATAGAATGCCTACAGACTCTAATACTTTATTAGTAAAAATCCGATATGCAGAATAAGTAAAATTATCTCTCAGGACTCTTGCATCCAGCAACAACGTAAAAACCTCTGCTGTTCAGGTTCATAGTGTCACCCAAACCCCTTTCCACAGAATATTAGCCCTCCACTACTTATATCAGCTTCGTATTAATTACACACGTAAGAAAACTACTAGCACTTTCCTATTACTCTTTAAGCTACATTTCATGGTTCTCCAACCATGGTTACAGGACTAGTTAATAGAAGCTGGGATCTCAGATCTCTGGCAATGCCTGGGAGGCACTTGGTGGAGCAGAACTGAGCATGAGTTTGGTTCCCTTCTTGAATTCTCTTGGGACATGAACCTGTGTTTCCAGCTACTCAAGAGTAACTTTGGAGACACCCTCACTGTCTTGGTGTTGTTATGAAATCATGTAGGAGCTCCAAGACAGCAACCCAAGTGTACCTCTGAGAACTTGACACTGACTTCCTATACCGACTTTTTCAGGTCATTTCTCATTCTCAAACCAAAGATTTCTGTCTACACAACAGAAAATAGAAAAATGGCTTTGTAGATGGTGACCAATGTGCCCTGGTGGATCCTCATTTTGCTCCAGCTGATGTAGTAATACTTTCAGACCTTAGAAATAGTCCTGCTTGTAAATGACTCAGAGCTTGTTGGGTGAAAGAAGGATATTAACCTGTAAAACAGTATCTTTGATAGTATGCTGAGTTCACAGCTATTATCCCTTCAAATCTTACCTCTTAGAAGGAATATGTCAAGGGTATTCGGAATTTTTTAAAATGCCACCCACAGCAGGAAGAAATGAGTTAAACATTTTTAACATATTCCTTATTGATTCATGAGGATTAACATGCATTATTTTGTTATATATATACTCAGTGAAAATTACAGGGGGCCGATTCATACAGCATGCTCCTCTTCTATAATTTAACAGAAAACATTCTTTATCCCCATTTTAATCTTCCCATAGTTCTATGTGTAGAATAATAATCAGTGTATGGAAATTCTGCCTCCAGTCAACCCAGATGCATTTCTCACAGTACTGGCACGTCATGGAGAAGCATAATTGTATAGCCAGGGTGACAGTGACAGCAGATCTGACCTACTAGGATGCTCCATGAGTGCAACCAACTCAAATATTCATAAAGCTGCTAATTTATGGCAAGTACTTGTCTCCCATCAGGGTTTTCCCTTTGCATGCAGATTCCAAGCTTAATATGTCTTCTTGCAATGCAGAACTGTAAGAAATCAGTATTTCAGGAAGTAGAAATAGGAAGAGGGAAAAATGCCATGGCTTTCCATACTTTTCCTAAAACAAATATTTTTCTAAGTAATTATTAATCATATGTGTAACTAATTATGGTTGAACAGGTAATTTGTTGAAGAGTAATATCAGCAGTTATTGATTTTTCATCAAATTTTGGTTTTGTGGAATTAATTATGCTACTCAAAAATATTTACTTGCTAATATTATTCTTTGTAAACACTGTTATATGTCAAAGAATTTTAAGCTGTTATACAGTAATGCAACTGAAACATTTTTAATATGTTTGCCACTTCGCATCTTGTTACAAAGAAAACATGCATTTCCTTTTTTCCACCAGAGTGAAACGAAACAGTGACAAGTGACAGAATAAAAACTGAAGCACTAACAAAAGAGCTCTTATGGCAATAAAAGCATTTTTTTTTATTAGAAGATTCCAGTTAAAACTCATTTCAAAAGAGTTGTTTTCTAAGGGTTGGCCTGAAGTCATTGTTCCAATCCTTTTTAGGTTATGAATTAAGGAAGATGCAAGAAGTAATCTGTAGCGCGATCAACTAACGTTCAGACTACAAATTCAAATACACGAATTAACATCATCTTAAAAAAAAAATAAAATAAGAAAATGAAAGAAAAAAAAATGTAACCAGCAGGATTTGACAGCACAAGAGAGTGCTAAATATAAAGTGGTCATGCACTACAAGCATTGCACAAGCCAAGCTACAAGACTGCAAGCCAGGTCTCTGCACATTTTCTTGCCAATATGTCTCAGCCCTTCTCCGGAAGGCAAATCATGTTGATGTTAATTCAGTCCTTGGCTGTTCAGCTAAAACTACTGATTTTTTTTATTCCCTCCCCCTCACCCACCATCAGAAAGCAAATTCTTGTTAGTACTTTGGTTCTACAAGGTCTGAGACCTATTCTGAACACCAAAAGTCAATGATGAACCTAGAGGAGGCACCTAAGAAGTTCTGGTGACCTGAAATAAAATTGACTGCTTTGGCTTCATATCAGGTTTGGGATTTTCATTCTCAGAAGCCAGTTTGGAGAACAAGGCTTTCCTCACAGGGAAGGAAACATGTCTTTTCAAATTCCGGTAGCCTGACTTTAAGCTGCAAATATGAAGATATTTGTGACAATAACATCAGCTCCTTTTAGTTACTGAGGTAAATCAGTGCCAGCATGAAGAGGCTGCAAAGGAATGCTAAGCTGATAAATTACTTCAGTCACTAATAAAGTCACAAGTTTGAATGGTCACTCACTGCTGGGGTCTCACAAGGTTCCCATGGAGTCTATCGGCTCTTAATCGTCCAAACAAAACCACTGCTTCCCTCTGTAGAGGTTCCCAGTTCCCATAATTCCCTTCAGTCTGGTCTTTGTCTCTTTACCAAAGCCACCATGCTAGCGGTCGAGATCTGGGCTTTAAATGACTCTGGCAAGAGGCAGCTGGAAAGCATTGTTTTTCTGCAGAGAGGTTCATGTTGTGCATTGTTAATCAGACACTGAACAAGGCAGAGCTGTGTCAGGCACCTTGGCTGTATCATTGGGAGTGTAACAGAGGAAAGGACTCCAAATGGAAACAAACAAACCAACCTCAGAACAATTCACAGCTCTGCCAGGGCTAGGGAAAAAAGACAAACCTTTCAACAATGAGAATAGTGACTAGAGAAGGTTAAAGACAGTTAACAGGGTCTGAAGAGCAGACTTCAGAGCAGTGAAAAGGAACATGTATTTTAAAGGACTTCTTATAGTGTTTGGGAGCCTAACATAACATTGTATTGGCATACTTGGAAGACTCTGTGAAGATAAAGGGGAAAAGGGTTTTTGTTGGTTGTGGTATTTTTTTTTTCTTCTTTTTATTTTTTTTTTTTTCCTAGGTATATAGTTGATTAGTAAAGATTTAAAAAATCAGAGAATGATTTTCAGAATTCAGAAACCCATCTTATGAATTTGAAAGACTACACAATTCCTTAATAAGAAACTTGTTTGCACTTTTGTACTGAGACAGAATGTTATTCTCAGCCATGAACACAGAACTCAGAAATAAGCCTTTACGAAGAGATTGCAGTTTCCCAAGAAGTCATCTGCAAAGCTCAAAGTCAGGATCTGCAGAAATGGGAATAGACTGTGTTGAGAAAAACATCACCAGCCAAGAGACTTAATGAAAACAATGCCATGGGGGACGCTAAGGGGAAACAACACTTGAAAGTGCTTGTGACATCTCATGAGAGAGTTCTGTCATTGCTACCTCAAACAACACCTATCAAAAGATGTCTCAAAAGGGAGGCATATGCAGATGAGGAGCTGAAAGGCAGAGAAAATCCTAGCTAATGGAAAAAAAAACAAACCAAAGCAAAACAAATAAACAAACAAACAAAAAAACCAAACCAAAAAACCCCACAAAAGTAAAACAGCCGGGCCCCCAGAAATGGCAGAAATGAAACCAGCAGAATCACCCTTTCACAAAAACATTATTGTGTAAAGTCTCAACTGTACTGGATCTCAGAACATGTGTACCAAATAACTGTCCTTAACAGGGTGTTTATTGATATTTGAAACTACAGCTATTATCTTCTGGTTGGTTGACACTAATACTGTGCTTATCTTGGAGAGAAAAATATTAGAGCTTAAACAAACCCCACGACACAAAGCCGCTAACTCAGTTGCTGTGTCATACAATAACTGTGATACACAACATGGACTGGGTAGAAGCAGATGCAGAAGAAAGCGAAGTTCTGTGGCTCAGAGCTACAACTGAGGCAACAAATTATTTTCTAGTAGGAGAACTGAGAAGTTGAAATAAATATGAGTATGAAATGTTAGGTACAGGGAAAAGACAAAATCAACCTGTAACACTCTTACTCGAATTTGGAACTGCACTCCACTCCTATGCATACCACAGATTCCTTCATTTCCAGCCCCAAACCACACGGCTGTTTACAGAGCACACAGTCTGGATAATTTTGTAAGCACTAGCTTGAAAATTGGGACTTCTCTGTTCAGAGGTGTTTCAGTAGATGACGATGCCCCTCTTCAAAGGCCAGACAATGAAAAAGAGAGTAAGAGGCTGATGTGACACAGCAGTTAGCTCATTATGAACAAAAATGGAAGCAACTGATCACAACGTAGAGAGATTTTTAAGTCGCAGGTTTAACATGCTTCAACAGCTGGGGTCTTCTCTCTCTCCGCTGGATCTAGCTGCCACCTCTACGTCCCTCACCTTACTTGACTATGGCACTTGCAGTGCAGCCAGCTACCATTAGCTGCTTCCCCACTAACTTTTCAACAGTTCCCTTCTCCTTTAAACCTTCTTTTTGAAACTCTCGGCATGAGCTGGCCAAGCACAAGGGAAAAAACACTCAGGAGTCCTTCTCTCCCTGCAGCCAGTTAGAGGACTCTTGTCTCTAAAGGCTGCCTCTGTTCACCTTTACACACAGCTACTTCTACCAACACCTCCCCGTTGTACTGCTTGTGTGGAAAACTCTTTTATTTACTTGTTTATTTGTGGGGTGGGAGAGTTGATTTCAGTATGTGTAAATTAAAGCCAGCAGGAAAGAAGCAGGAGGTGGATCTTTCAAATTAAATTTGCCTATGGTGTAGCTACTACATTTTCATTTTATCAATCAGACTATCAATAAATATTCATAAAACTATTAACTGAAGCCCTAAGATCTCAGAAATATCTAAATTCTTATAATGCAAAATTCTTATCTACTCTTCATCCCTACCTCTTAAAGCTATCCTTAATTACAGTATTTGCTTTCCTAGGTATCACTACTCTAAAACTGTATTACATGCCCCTAAAATATCAGACAAACATTGATATATGCAGTCACCTTTTGGACGGATTTTTTTTCTCATTAAAAAAAAAATAATCATCTTACTCCTTCCAGGAGTAGCATCTTCACTATTCTGATCGCTATGTTCTCTTTCTTACTGTTATTTTTATTTACTTCCCATTTTACCGATTTTTCACTGCAAACTTATACTGACTTGAAATCACTGCAGAAGTAATTTCCAGGAGTTTACAAGTGACTGGGAAGGACACTCAATGCACAAAGCCTGCTAGCAATGAAACGTAGATATTTTAGTCATTCCCTGGTCTCTCTCATTGAAACCACTGTGGGTGGCCATCTCTGTGGGTGAGGACTAGCTTTTCAAAAATTAGCTGGGTGGGAACTTGCAGGATTCTTAAGCACACTTAGTGAGCTGATGCAGAGTACTGTACTTAAAAAGGCTGATCTAAAGTTGAGACAGAAAAACAAGGACCTAATTACATTAATTTGAAGTTATCACAGTGGGCTTAAGTACAGTATATCCACTCTCGGCACACAGGCAGGTAGGAGCTGTCATTAATAATGAAGCTGCATATTAATCTCACATAGAAGTACCACAAGGCTTTCAGTCTTTGGGCAAGGCTGTGCAGGAGCATTGCTGCTTGTGCCCAGATACATGGCCATTAGTGGCATCTGAGGATCATGCAGTGGCAGTTGTAACTGTGTAGTATCTCCTCTCTGCACGATGGATGGTTGTTAATGGTTTCTTGGGATCACAGCAAATGCTCTCTTCACTGGCTGTTTCAGCACCTCGGGCCAGTATTTTCATCACCAGATGTGGCTGCACTAATAGGAGCACTCCTCAGGTGTCTGACATGTCACTTAGATGCTATTCCCTAACTTCACATGCACTCAACTGCTTGGTTACTGAACTCCAGCTACATCGGCTTCCCAACCCTGTTACGAAGTTATTTTTCCAAAGATTTCAGAGTTATGGCATTTTATTATAACCGAATCTTTACTGCCTTATTCCATCCAACCAGCTTTTATTTTGCCATGATTTATAATGCTGGGAATCAGAAGAGAAGCTTGCAGATGTTATTGATTTCAGCGTCATACTCAAGATATCAAGATTCTGTCTGCACAGGTGAGGTTTGAATGCTCTGGAAAACCAAAGGCAGGTTTTGAACATCATCTCTAGCCTTGTTCAGGACCTGCTTTACTGGTCCGTGGGATTACTTTTCTGCTAGTCCACAGAAGGATGAAATGAAAACCACTGAATTTTTTCACAGACACATGCAGATTCACTAGCGATAACGAAAATGGTACTTCATCTGGTGAACATGACCTTGGCCTGAACTCATTACAGGAAGTCTTGCCTGCATTGCGTTTCGTTATTTCTGATAACATCTTTATACAGAAAAGTTATTGTATCTCATACACTTGTTCCTTTGAGTCTCCCATGCTTTATCTTTTGTTCTTGTTTATTTTATTTCAATTCCTGAAATAGTGCAGGAGCTGTTTTGCTACTGGAAATTCTTTTCAGGACAACATCGTACCTCTGGCTTCACCATTGGGGCATCAAGATCAAACAGAAATCTCAGTAATGTAAAAAACTGGTGTTACGTTGTGAATATTTTTGTGAGTTTTGTGACATATTTTAACTATATGGCTGCACAATATACACTGTCCCTGCAACACCCTGGCATGTTTCTGACATCCAGTGACAAGAGCTAAGGACAGCAGAGCTGACATCTGCACTCTTGAGCTATGTGCCACCAGAGAGTCTTCTTACAAAAATGCTTCTCCAGATACTGCTTCTGAAACATTGGTTTTTAGCATTTTGTTTTCTGACCCTAGCTTTCATCTGTCTCCTCTATGTCCCAGTTATTCCCTAACAATACCCACCCCCCCCATTTCCTTCTCCCCAGTGTATTATAGAAATACTATGATTTCTACTCAACTAGAGTAATATCAATGGTGTCCTAACCTGATTTCCAAAGGCCAGAAAGAACAGGAAGAAAGAACAGTTGCTTCAAATTACTTTACTCTCAGTTTGTTCTGATCCAGTCAAACTATTCCTCCTTCCAGGATGTGACACAAATTAATTCGTTTTCTCAGTACCAATTTGCTTTTTCTGCAGTTCATTTTAACTTCCAACTTTCCTCATTTGCAGCCATGCAATTAGTTGTCTTGTGCTTCTTTCATGCGAAAATTACATGGTATGATCTCTGGAATATATCTTCTGCTGAAGAGACAGCAGAAGATGTTGTCTTGAAATGACACCTTCCAAATGGAGTTCTGAAACCAATAAATTGTTTTCCCTTTTAGTCCACTTGAACCAAATGAAATAGACTTCCATTTATCTAACTTTGCCTGCAATAGATATGTATATTTTAATACTTTTCTAAAGACCTTCAATTACTTTAGATAAATTCTGTCATTTCAATATTTTCACTTTTGAATATTTTCACAGGTCTGGGTCACATCTGTCTTTTATTTCTTAAAATAGCCACACATCACCTCACAAAAATTCCTTCATTATCCTCCTTCACTTTGGCTCTTGTTCTTAAGAAGAGTGAGTTTTGTGTTTGGAGCTTTTACCATGGCCAAGTAGACTATTCTAAACATCCACATCTAGAAAAATCATACCGCCTTCTCCTCTACACCCCCTGCCATCACCTTTTTTGTGGTGCCTGTGCCACACAGCACCTACTTGGCAACATTTTCTCTTGTGCTTGTCAGTGCAGTTCCCTGCTATGGTGAGGAAATAGCTTCTCTATCACATCTCTGAAACAGATATTTGTGCTACAATCTGAACTTTCTGTGTCTTTCATCTCTGGGATGAGGTTTACTTTTGTCTTTGCATCAGCTAAGAAATTTATAGATCAGTTTGAAAAACATCATTCCTTCTGTCTCAATTTGCTTTGTTGTCAAAATCCACTCTTCCTCCACAGATTCTTGAGCTTGCCTGAGCAGTACATCCAGCTTTCCCTGCTGCCCTGTATGCAGTGGTTTGCATGGAATGTTCAGATTGGATATTAGGAGAAATTTCTTCATGAAAAGGGTTGTGAAACATTGGAACAGGCTGCCCAGGGAAGTGGTTGAGTCACCACCCCGGGAGGTGTTTAAAAGATGTATAGATGAGGCTGAGGCTCTCAGGGACATGGTTTAGTGCTAGAGTTACGTTATGTTTGGACTCTGGCCTTCAAGGTCTCTTCCAAACAAAAAGATTCTACAATTCTATGAAGTTTGACTTGTTTCGCATTTGCAGGTCACTCCTCCTTGCTGCCTGTGCCACAGGTCCTGCTTGGGTGGGCGGGGTGATGGTTAGGTCCTTCCTGGGAGCTTATGCAGGTCCTGGTCAGCTGCTAATGCACATATGTTATTCTTCGTTGTACTTCAAGTTTCAGATATGTCCAAACTGGTTCTACCGAGAACCAGTTACTTATATCTGTTTATACTTATATCTGTTCTGTTTTCCCCACACACATTCTTCAGCTATTCTGATTACTTTTTCCTAATCTTAAATTGCCCATTAAGATTCTGTCCTTCAGTGTAACAATTCTACCCGCAAAAGACTTTTTTTCACAGCTATACACTTACTGATTGTCTCAGATGTTCCCTAAATGCTTCCTCAGGAAAGATTATTTTCTATGAAGTTGTTATTCTTCAGAAAAAATGAGCTCAAGTAATCAACAGCTTATCCAGATTTCTCCTGTCTGTTCACATGAGACTTCTATGAAACACATTCTGTACCTACCCCTTTCCTCCCTTCCAATAAGTTTTAGAAACTAAGCAGATTTCTTTGAGAACCTACCCACCTTCCTCAGGATGGGGCCAGTTAGTGCCCTTCTGCATGGGTCTGTTCACTGCAGTGCTTTTGGTTAAAAATCCAGAGGCTGCGCTTCTTTGCCTTATTTACATGAATGCCACAGTCTATTTTCCTTCTCATACCACTCTATTTTTATTTACATACCTGCCAGCAACAGAGATTAACAGAAAATAGGATGACCTAAGCTGGCATTTATTATAGCCTTCCTAAACACTTCTGCCTCTGTGCTCTCACTGCATATCTATAGAGTGACCAAGTTGTTAAACCTTTATATCTCTTAAAGAAGCAATATACCTGCACAGGTACTAACACACGCCTGAGTGATGTGCAGTTGACTTTACTTCATTATGATGGTTTATTAGATCATCCACAGTCACTACTCTTGGGCATCTTCTAATGTGAGCTTCCAAAGAGAAACTAGCTCAGGAAAGCAGAGAGATGATTTTAGTGTTCCACAGATTAATTTTGCTAAATTGCAGGTGAAGCACTTCTGCTGTACTAAAATATATATACATATATATATATGTATATAGAAAGTGCGCTTACGCATGTAAATGAAAGAAACATGAGCAATGATTCTCTTCTTGGTACAGAATGACTGTTTTACATTTCTGCAGGTATCACAGTAGGTGAATATTCCCATATATACTGATTGCTCTTAGAGTTTAGTGGATACACCTGATCAAAGAACACAATGCCTTGATAAAATATTAAAGTATTTAAAAAAAATGTTGGGACATGTCATTTAGAAAGAATTTGAATTCATGGGAAACAACCATGCAGAATATTAATAAAGTGAGAAATATCTCTTCAAATTGGTTATTACTTTCTGGGATGTTGCTATGACATAATAAATTACTTTATCTAAAATATATCCCACATAAAATCAGCCAAACATATTTTATTGCTGAAAATATCAAGGAACATTTCCTGAGCTGTTGCTGTTTAACTTAGGTACCTAAACTACTGGTCTAGACTCCTTGTGTTATCAGGGATGTTTGTCAAGTGGTGACTTAGAACACCTCAGATAAAAGGCAAGTCTTTTTTCACTGGCTAACCAGAAAGTATTTGAGTTATACTCTGCAAATATCCATCTTTAACCATATTCTTGATTATCGATACTATTAAACTACCAGTGGATTCATTACTGACATGTCTAACAAGCTTATCACCTTTTCTCCCCTCAAAAAGAACACATCTGCCTACAAAAGCCCAGTTACAGCTAATCACATGAAAATATTTTGGTTTTAATCTCTTCATCATAGAAGTTCCAAGCCAGAAATAAGGCAAGGTAAACAGTCTGATTTGAGAAAACTTCACTTTTTCAAAAGCAGTGATTTTGGTTACGTTTGAACTGGTGTGGCTTGTGTGTGCAGGAAGCAGAGAGCTAGCTGAAACACAATCTTCCATCACGTCAGGTAATGTTTTTCCATCTTCTCAACATTTTTTAGGCTTTCACTGTAAGCGTGAGGGACTAGTAGCTAACACAGAGGAAAACTGCAACTCATGAGGAGGATGCAAAAAGCATCAAAGCTTCTTCACTGAAGGCAGCTGACAGGAGGATCTGCCTTGGCCTTCAGAGCGGCTAACACAGCCCTCAACCTGATAGGCAAGGGTACAGAAAATGTTCTACAGTAAAACTTTGGAGAAAAAGATGGCAGAAGGAGCAGCAGTGCGTGCTTGTCAAAAACCACTTCTGAATGGACAATTGAAATGTAGCATACTTTATAAGCCATGATTCATAGAGTCACAATTAGGACTCTAAACATTCAAACTCATTATCCAGACACACTACAAAGACTTCAAAACCAAGGCAAGTGAAAGGAGAAAAATGCCTTGGTATTTTTGACAATGGGAAGAGTGACAAATACCTATATGACAAAGATATATACGTAAATAGTTTTTTAAAGAACAGTGAAAGGTCATGGAGATAATATGCCTGAGAAAAAGGAACATCAGTGGAAGCTGGCATGTTCAAAAACCAAAATATTGGATTACATGCACAGAAGATATTTAGGAAAACAAAAAAAACCCCACGCATCACACAAAGTACATGACAAGTAACTAAGTTACAGAAAAAAAAAAAAGCAAGAAACAAAGAACAAAAAAAAAAATCTTACAGCCTTAAAAACAAATGTTTTAATTGGGATAAATTATCACCGGTACTGTAAGTGATGTTTCCTAGACAGCTGACTCACTCCTGGACAACATGGCTCTATCGTGCTGTTGCACGAGGTTTTTGTTTTGTTTGGCTTGGTTTTTTGTTTGTTTGTTTTAGCACCTTCTCCTATCTGGGTCTACCACCTGAGAATTTTCCCTCATGAATGATATAGCATGAACAAGCTTTCAAAAGGAAGAGAAATGAGCTGGCTTGTTGTTTGCTACCAAAAAAAGTTGTGTTCATAAGTAGGTAGTTTGGTTTTTAAAGCAACTGAAAGATCCAACATAATCCAAAACCTTCAATATCTACAGGTCTGACTAGAGAAACATATTACCACCTGAAGAAGTATCTTTGTCTTGCATCACCCAAATCTACTCCAGATTATCCATCTATTCTCATAAAGCAGAGAAGTCTTAGTGCTGCTAAATCAGGCAGAACATAGAAGTTGTTATAGCTACTATACTGCGCTTGAAGGACAGATTGACCAACATACTGGCCATAATGCCACAGTCCAAACTTTCTCTGGCCATCTCATTTTGTAGGATAAGACAAAGCTAAGAGAGCAGAAATCTACCCTAGTATCACCATTAAGATCTTTTCTCCCAAGACAGCTTTCTTTGCCTCATGGATCTGCCCATCACCAGGAGTGCTGGTAGGTGACTGGTACAGATGTTCCTGGGAGCCCTTTCAGAGAAGTAACAGGGGGTGCTGACCATTACTCCTTAGAGAAAAAAAAAAAAAAAAAAAGGGGGGAGATAGATCCAAAGTTTATATTTCCAGATCTGAACAGCTATCTAGTAGTTTTTTAAGATCTGGCAATATCAACTTCATAGCAACACAAAGAGAGCTGACAAGCAAAATTCCTCATTTCAGTTGACTTCAAGGCTTTTTCAGTAAAACTACAGGGTTTTTTGTGAAGTGTGAGTTAGCATGACATGCTAAATTAAGACACTTATTTATAATGTACCAGTATTGCTGACTGCGCCCTGGACCTGCTTGTTTGCAGAAACAAAGGAGCCTGGTTGCATTGCGCCTTGGGGGCCCCTGGTGCGCAGTTGTCTTTTTTTCCAGTGTCTTCCTGCACTAGTGAAGCATATACTTCTACAGCCGTCTTTGCAGGTGATGTGAAAGCATTTTGTGCTGTACAAGTGTTTTACATCAAGCTACTCTCTGGGTTGGCTGGATTTCCATTAGCCCCATCCTCCTGAGAGCGCAGTGTGGCCTCTCAGTCACATTACAGCTGAGTCTGCCACAAAAGCCTTCCACCCAGCCAAAGGGAGACAGAAAAAGCTGATACAGCTCCTCAAATACTAAAGAGATGTTGCCTAACTAGGAACATGGAAAGGGGATCTGAGCTGCTAAACCTATCCCCCTGCCCACATCTCAAGCAGCAGATGTGTATGAAACCATCCCATTTGTGCTATTCTAGGCACACACACACACAAAAAAAGTCTGTGAGGAAAAAAGAGCAGGTGTAAATGATTTTACATGAAAATATGGCTCATAATCAGCATCCTTAAAAAGCTGATTGTTTGAAAAAAACTGATATTGCTACAAAATTTTACTTTGACATCAGTGGGTATTCACATGCTTACATAGATACATCTGTACACTGATGCCTCCCAGTCCCATTACAGAACACAATTCTTCTCTTACACCTATTTCGTTAACACAGCATTTTAGCAACCAACTCTTACACAAAAACAAACCAAACCATGCTTATTCTTATTTTCATACAAACCTTCCTTCCTTTAAAATGAAAATATTGAACAACAGTGCATATTTAGCCTTCATACAAGGGATCATACTGGACAAAAGAAGTAGCAACAGTGTAGACTAAACATTTAACCAACAGGATATTTCTTGGATTGTGCTTAAGAAAGGTCAAGTGCCAGAACAGGAGAACACTATAATCGAAAATTTCAAAGAACTGACTTGTAGACTGTTATTTCAGTATTTCATAACTGGTAACATGCAGCATGTAATTATCATCATATGTAAAATGCTGTATTAAACATTTATTTGTCTTTGTAGATCATGCAAAGAACCTTTCCACAAGCCTTGAGAGAGTACACATGAGAAACAGAGCTAATTATCTCATTTTCAGAAATGAGTAAAAATTGGGAAGATGTAGTCCATATGAATTACTATATCACTATAAGCCAGAAAAGCCAGGGGGGAAAATAGATTGAATTGGCTTAATTAGGTTTGGATCCACTGACATATACACATATCTCTAAACTCCTGAGAGGGCATGTGGACAACAAGCAACATGAAAGAACTACGTTGAAAAAGAATATAAAGCTGTATATGGCATAGCTTTCAGCTTCCACATGTGATTTCTCATGTGTTTAGGATTATCTGCGCAATCAAGCATTTTGCACAATCATTGCTTTGTCTTGATAGAGAATTGCCTAGCAGGAATTTCTAGAAACTGTCTTGAAGCTGATTAACACCCCATTTCAATCCTCAGTTCTCAGTGAGCATTATAGAAACAAGTTTCCCTGTCAAGGAAGAAAACAGCTATCAGGACTTCAGACTGCTAGAAACAACATTGTATAAAATTATGCACTTAGGAACTTTTAAAGTCTGACAAATGTATGATTCAAAGTGTCCACATTACAGTTCAAAAACACTGAGCAAGGAAAAAACTGCTTGCTACTGGGCAAAGCAGAAAAAGCCTATTTTATCAACTTGTGGATGACACATGGGTTTTAGAGATATTTCCTATCTGCACACCAAGACATTCCTTTTTTGGTATTTTCTTGAGATAAGACACCCAACTGTCAGATCATTACAGGAACGACAGAGAAAATATTTGCCGGTACCTATTATTTGACATACTACGGACTTAAACCAATTCTTGACCAGAGGGAATTCCCCAAATGTAATACAACAGGATACAGCTCAGGTAAGGAGCAAAGCCCATAACAAGGGTTGTGCTAAGCTGCAAAGTAACTCTCTCAAGACAGGCTAAGTCATGCAGAGGGACAAAACCACAAGAGGAATATGACAGAGAAGAGACCACATAGGACAGAGACCCATATTGATTTAGACAGATGTGACAGAGATCATTTATGCTTGACCTGCAATAAAATACTAATTAACTTCCAACTTCCAGTCTAACTGAAAACCCCCATTTTTACTGAAGTAAAATGTTTCCTCTAAATTGACTTCCCTAGAAATTCCAATAATTTGATACAAGAATTAATTCTAGAGATATTTCAGAGTAAAACAATTATATTATAGATATGCAGTACAAATAAATAGCGAAGTAACCGATATTTGTCGAAACTTTAACCCAACTTTAAAAGGTTAATGCTGATGTCTAAACTTTGAGTCGTTCCCAAATCCAGAAATAGAAACATTTTGTTGCTCCTGGAAGCCAAAAGTTTGAGGCCATCTTGTGTCTAGATACCTCATGTTAACAACCGAGACTGAGGGGAAATAGCCATGCGGACTTTTGACCCAGTTGAAGTTTGCAACTGTTTTGCACTATAATGTACTTTAATATGCTTTTAATTATTTTCTGGTTCTCTGGCCTTGAGGAATAGATAGATTCAAGCTAAAAAGGCTGATTATCCCTTATCCAAATTATAGCTTGTAATAAAGTTATGGATGCTCAAAGGACAAATTTGTTTGTTGTTTTTGTCCCTGGATATTTGCTCAGTTACTTCAACTGTCTTAAAAAGGTGAATGTGTCTTTAAAGAGAAAGTAGAGAAACTGAGCTAGCTTATGCTGCAGTAGCTATGACAACAGACTTTGAAACAAATGTGGAAAAAGCTAGACCTGAATTTTAATTTCATTTAATTATTTTTTCAGTCTACCCTTCGCATTGACTACTTTACATTTTACTCTGAAATTCTACAGAAATTGTGATTTCTTTTTAACACCAGAGGCACAGTATATCGTGTAGCAGATTCTATAGATGTTATTTAAGTTGGAAAAGAAAATACTTAAAAAATTAATGGACGTCTCCTAATATCTTCAGATTAATGTCAGGGTGCCTCCTGAGGAATAAGCTTCACCCAAAGACTCTGGGCTCACTGCACAAGGGCATGCATGAGATATTTGATTTCATGCAGGAATAATCTCATTGGATCAACTAGTAGCAAACTATAACCTACTGGTCTATTAGAGGTGAATTTTTCAAAAATCAAAAGACAAGACAGGAGGTAGAGTTGAAAGTCAGATTTTTCAGTTGATTCAGTAACCGGACTAGGCTGAGAAGTAAGAGACTTCAGTTATAGCATCTCTTCCTTTTTTCTTCCATTTCTTCCCATCTCCCTTGGATCAATCTTTTACAGGTGATATCTACAATTATGGAGATATCATCTTCATTAGACAGAAAACTTGGCTCTCTGTTCATGGCTCTTTTGTTATTCTATATCCTTTCTAGCAGAGGGAGCAGAGAGGCATTTTTTTCCTCCCTCCATCAAACACAGCAGTTTAGAGATCAAGAAAGAGAAACTCAAACCATGACTACTAACACCTCCTCTTCCTCCTTTAATGTCCTATCTGCCTTCTCTGTTTCCTTTGAACAGGGCCAAGACTTCACAGGAAGATCAAACCACTTTCCAGCCGTTACTATACCTCTTTGGAAGTGACCCACATCACCTGTACTTCCAAAGCAACTTATTGCACTACAGCCACCTACAAGCTCTCTTAGAGCTGACCAGGTCAGGGACATTATGCAGCACCTTCCCCTACTGGCCCAGCTCAGCTTCTCTGGGGCCAGGGTCCCCTGGGCTCGGGGTGGTGAATTGTAGGGCACCGCACTCCTCATTACAGAGGTTGGCACTGTGAGGCATGGAGGCATAAAATACAGAAACAGATTATCATCATGCTACTAATTGCTTATTAGTTCCCTTAAGAACTGATTTTTTGAGTAATCAATCCTCATAGTTCTCCCAGAAAGCAAAAAATGCATAAGGAGTGCATAAAACATAAGTCATTCTTTCTCTTAAAGTCTAATAACCTTTTATTTTGTTTTTCACTTAGCTCCCTCTGATTTCTCAATAAGGTACCTCCTGCTGCAATGAATAAAGACAGACTGGTTGAACAAGGACTGTAAGGAAGCAGCCTTAATCTGCATTACTTTTCTAAATAGTGCATTGCTTTTTAGACTTAGCTGCCTGCTATAAATTTGTGCTGGTACCACCTCATGGGTAAGTAAGCAAATACAGATATATTCACAAAAGGAGGCTGAGGCCTTGCTCATCAGGCTTCTCCACTCATTGCAGAATATGTGCTGCTCCATATTAAAATACATTACTATCATTTCCTTGTATGTTCTCTTTTCAAACTGCAGCCCTCTCCCACACTCTCATAGATTCTCCCTGAATTTCCAATACCTTCAGTCTAACTGAACTATTTCAGTGTCACATCCACTATCTACAAAGCTTTGAAAAATTGTGAAGTACTTACAGATTTCATCCGTGGCTTACAAACACTGAAGACAACCATCACAAATCCTCAGCCAGAAGAGGAGATTCAGGTTTTACCAACTGCAGCAAATGAAATAGGTATTTGTTTAACCACTAAGAAAGAAGATATATGAAAGAATGCAAGAAGCAAAGCCTGAAACAAAGCACAGCCCAGGTTTGCAGCTTGCCCAGGTGCCATTTTATACAGGAGCACTCTGCCTGGAGAAGATTCTAGTTAAAGAGGGCCCCTGCCCTAGCACAGCTGCCACCTTTTATCCTAATTTGCCCCTTGGGAATGGAGAACCTGCATTAACTCTTCAGTGACTGGTTCAGGACAGGGAGCTCAGAGTCCTCTTTGCTTCTGAGAACTCCCTGCCATTTCATTTGGAAATGCTCCCCACACATTATTCAATCTCCTCCCTTCAAGCAACAAAGCTCTTTCTCTTCCATCCCCACCAGAATCAGGATGAAAGAGTCTCACCATACATATTTTTCTTTCTATATGTATTCCAAATAACACCTTTTAATAGCACCTTTGTTTCTGCACCCATCCCAGAACAAAAGGTACTATTTTTTTCCTGACGATGTCTTGTGAAGTGCATGCACAGCTAGTTTCAAATTATCCCTCTTTAAAGCACATGTGATTTTTAAAGAGGCTTTTGCATGGACTTCAGTGGGCACTGAATGCTAAGGAAGTAAAACAGAGCCACACATTATACTAGAGTTGGTGTAGCTTTTCTGTTCTTCCTCTCTCCTGCTATGGAGCAGCATTGAAAAAAAAACAACAAACCAACTGTTTCAGTCTCTCACGTGGCAAATTTGAAAAGTATTCTTCTTTTTGTAATCATGGAACGAGTCATGGGCACTTGAAGCTCAATAAATCCCCAGAGGCAGCCAGCTTAGTTTGTTTTCAGCTCTGATGACCCGCAGAGGGGAGAAAAAAAAAAGAAGACATGGAAAAGGGATTTTTTTTCCTTATCATGTATAAACAATACCCCTAACATAGGTGATGGAAAAAGTTTGTATTAAAGGTGAGTATTTACTAAACTATCAGCTTCTTCCTGCTGCTGGAGGATTACTAGCATCACTGAATTCCACCTCTGTTCAAACAATTTATTGCCAAATTTCTCAGAGCAGCACTTTTGTGGTTGCTGCTCCTTGACAGCAAGTGTCTGGGTAGTTTATCCTTTCTGTGAGGACAACGTTGTAAAGAGGAAAAACCAAGATGCTGAGTTTCCTGGTAGAGGGAGTGACAGAAGAACCTCTCTTTCCACATAGGGACATTGAGATGTTCAGCAGAAGCATGAGATTAATTTCTTATTTTCTAGGGATCAGTCTGACATAGCCTGGAGAAATATCTTAGAAAAACTTATATATTTACATTTACTGGTGCATTTCATACATTGCTGTATTACATAGAAACAGAGATGCAGTGGCCTGGTAGTGTTGAAGGAGAAAAGTGAGGACGATGTGCTGGTCATGTACTGACACCTAGCAATGAGTGAACCCAGAAATGACACACTCAAATGGTGCAAAACGAATACAAATTGGTTCATATTTTAAGTATTGCAGAGGGCTCCATATAATATGTCACTGGAAAAAATATTTAGTTCATTTAAGTCTCACTGCACTATATATTTTTTTGTTATTATTTCTTGAATTCATAAAGCCCCAAACGAATTCTGATTTTCAGCATAGAGATTAAGCATTCAGGCTACAGAAGCAAATTTAACATTCAAGATGCAAAAATAGTGCTGTCTTAAAAAGAGATATGGATTTTTTATTTATTCTTCAAGAGAAACTGAAAAAGAATATCTAATTAAAGTGCTCTTAAAAAAAGAGAAAAATGTGTGAGAGACAACATGTATTTAAATGTTTAAAAATGTAATCTATTCCATGGGTTCTGTTTTCTTTCCTTAGTATGAAAACATATCCTTCTCTTGTTTCTCCCAGCTTTTTCTAGGGCAGACTCTTAAGTAGAAATACCTTTTTTAAAGCTATCTGTACATTTGTTCAACCTATTTTTCAGTCCATGTTTCTTTACAATATTTGATGAAACATTACTGACCATGTTTCTGAGAGAATATTTTTCAGTTAAAGTTCCACTTTTAATTGCTGCATATTAGAAACACTTCTGTGCACTCTAGCTGTAAAGAAGGTTTACCCATTTTCAGCTCCTCTTCTCTTTGTACCCATTGCCATACTAGTTGCCATCCAAGTGTGACAAAAAGAAGTAAAAGAGAAAGTCTGGAGACTTTCTAACAGTCTTTTCTTTAAAGAATACACAGGTACTTTGGAAAATCCCAGACTTCCTTTCTAGGAACATCTGCCTTCCTTGGACATTCCCTTGCATGACCATTCTGTGATAATACTGAAGATCCCACACATGGATCCATATTCCCTATTCCACCACTCATAAGATGACTGCCATTTTCTGGGTTTTGTGGGGTTTTTTTTGTTCATTTGTTTGGTTGTTTTTTTCTGTTTTGATACTTTAGACTGTAGTAGTAAGTTGTGACAAGTGAAATAATTATGCAGTTGTGAACGAAGTTGTGATTTATATTACTGCAGTTCAGTCTTCAGATCCACCTGTGCTCAACTGTAAGAAGTCAGAAAAGATTTAACATGGGGTAGTCAAAGTTTTCTAATCCCAGAACCGATTTATTTTCTGAAAACCAACATACGAACTGTCCAAAATAGCTGTAGAGAGCACCGTCAGCTTTGTCTTGCACTTTTCAGAGTGCTGTAGACACAAGGTTCAAGTAGTTTATAGTGAATGAAGAGGCTACATCACAAGAGGAGGGAAAGAAAGATGGCTTTGAGAACACCCAGATGCTTTGTGCTGGCTTTACACTGCATCATACACCCAGTGAGTACTAAACATAACAGAAACATTTTAAGTCTTGGCAGAAAAACACGGTACATCTTCCTAAGAGCAGTTGGGTCGTTAGTGGTCGTTCAGTCAGACAGAGCGAGGCTGTCTCAGAGCTATTAGGTAGATGGTGAGAGGTTGGTTGTGAGAAAACCTTGTACTCAGGATCACACTGAGCAATCACTTGGCTCAGCTGCCTGCAGAAAGAGCCCTGGCTGCAGGGCTGGCAGACTGCTGGAAGCCAAAAGGGAAATCACCACTTCGTAAAAGTTAATGACTGAGGATGTACTTCTTGTGAGTCCTGACAGAAGCAGGATTCAAATGCAAAGAGCAATACGATTTCCTCTTCCATTGCTCCCTCTGTTTTGGACCACTCTCCCTCTCTTTTCCAATTGTTGTTATGGCTGAGTTTTTATTTATTCATTTGTGAGAAAGCCCTGAATAAGACGGCCTCCACCATTTTCTTCCACTTCACTCTCAGACCTGACTCAGCTAGGCCATCCTTCTTCTTTTCTACTTTCCCATAGGTAATATCTCAAGTGAGATTAAACATCCTCTTCCAGATAGCTCATTTTTGGTAAGAAGGCTCACACACAAAGCCAAGCATTGGCGAATCTTAACTCAGCATTCTGAACAGAGGGGAGCGCTGGCATTCTGAGTAATAGGCATTTTGACTACTACTATCATATTGTCTGTACTGACAATTATTCTAAACAAAGGTAGTTCTCATGAATACTAAACACTGTGAGATTCCCCATCTCCCAAAGGTTAGTGTTATGTTTCATAATTTTATGAGTATTTCATTACTGTTATTATAGTTCAAAATTGTTAGTAAATACTGATATTTAAGAATAACCATTAAATGAATAATAGAAAAGAGATCATTATTTTTCTCTACTGGCTAGGAACACAAGAATTCAGTAATATCCAATGCAGCTTTCAGCCCTGCAGCACTTAAGTACATATCTACATCACAGACTGAAGACCAATAGCAACACACTAAATAATAGATTAACAATAACAAATGCAACCAAAACAAACAAAACCAAAAAACCCCACAACTTTCTCATAGTCACTATTTATTTTCATTCCTTCTCATCTGCATATACCTTTCTATTCTACCTGGTATATATTAATGCTTTTCTATTCTGTAACCAGCTCTACAAATAATACCCATAATTGAGCATTTTCTTTAATTCATACAAGTGGGCAAGGCATGTGAGATAAGTTACAGTGCTTGTTATCAAATACAGGGTTGGAAACACAGATTGTACATTAGGGAGTAGGGCTTAACACTGACAATGGTGCACCCTGCAAGAAGTGTCCACACCAGCTTCACAAGTAGAAGCACAACGGTCGTGTCTGCACAGCCCTGAACTCATTAAGTCTTCTTGTTGGTTTAAAAAATCAAGGTTGTATTTCAGACTCTGTGTGATTCATTCATTTTCTGTCTGTTTTCCATTTTCCCACTTGTTAAGCACACATAAAGATGTTTCTCATTTTTGAGACATTTTGTGCCTTATGGGGGAAAAAACATGGAAACATTAATACTCAGTTTTGATGACTAGGACGAGTGGCATAGGGCAGGAAGAAACACAAGGAAAAATTCACTTGCAAATATGGTGCCATAAAGCAATTTCTGAGATATATAAGCAAGAGACAAATCTAAAAATGGAGTCGTTCCAATAGAGCTTGCAACATACAGAATAAATATTAATATACCTTAAGTATTCTGTCTCATCAGCATTTATACTAGAATAAAAAATTATTATATTGCTAAGGGAAAAGTCATAACTGTGAAGAAAAAATGTTGAATTATTATGGCAGACCATACAGCAACAGGGCATTTATGGCTCCGCTCAGGGCACAGTGCTCAGTCAGGATTTTTCTCACATGTATTATCATATAAACCTCTGGTGCCATATGTGGTTTTGCAGAATTCAGGTGGTGAAAGAGCAAGAGGAGGACGATTTACTTTTTGCTGTGGAAACCTATTTGTCATCCACGTGCAGAATTATTGCCTTTTTACTTGAGTAAGAAAAGCTTTTCTTAAATCCCCGAGATCTTCCCTTCCCCCCAATGTTGCTTTCTTCACACATGCATGCACACCATTTTCAATGGAAGATGTGCTTTTACGACTTGTACTACCAAGGCTTTTACTACTTATTTGCCATCATCATATAGCACTAGATTAGCAGGTCAAAATAGGTGATAATAACCCAGCACTGACCTAAAAGTAAAACACATGAATAGTAATCCTTTTGCCTGACTGTTTCTGAGGTGAAGCATAAGCTCAGTGGATTGAAAATTAAATATTTCATGACAGTTATATGATTAACTCATGAGATTTTTGAGGTTTTATGGACAATATGATCAGGTCTATCTTTGTTCTTGTAAAAATAGACGTATTCTTTCAGTCTCCATCTAAAGTTCCTTTGCCACAGGCTCTTCAGTAGGAGAACAAATCCCAGTCTTCACCAGGAAAGGGAAAAAAAGACAAAGGGAAAGGATGATCTAAAGTTTGCTGAGATCCTGAGCTGTTATTCTGCCTCAAAACTTATACTTTTCCATGGTAATACCAAGGGAAAGTAAAGCATCACTGTTGCAAACCTAGCTTGGAGACAGCTTTTGAAATATCAGAATTTTTTTTGCAGGTGCCGATGATATTGAACATATGGTGTTTGAAATAGTGGCCAACTTTGCAAAAGCCTTTGGAATCATCTGATGGTTTATTTTGTGTTTCCCCACCCTCAGTTTTTAAGTCTGTCATATTTTCCTAGTAGCAATATAGTGACCCACTTACGGCAACAGCTGCACATTCAACTTGTTACTAGTGATGTTATTTATCATAGTGAAAAAGAAAGACTTGAGAATGCAAAGATAAGCCTCAATGTGAGAAAAAAGCAATGTTTATACTCCATTGTGTGGCCTGGATTATCTTTCCATAACATGCAAAGACTACTTGGTAGGCACAAGTTGACTGTACGTGTTCACTGTACATATGCAGCTTAAGCAAGAGTCCTGTCTTGTCTATGAGTACAATGTTCTAGATATCTCAGGCAGAGAGCACATCTTCTATCTTTGTTGTGAAATGTCAGTCTAAACTAGAAAATGCCATGGAGCATGTAGTGATGAATTACTATCATTTTTTGCCAGGTATAATAATGCACAGTGGCTAAACGTTCCACTATTTTAACTCATGCCTGTGTTATTAATTTGGTTAGGAAATGTTTTAAAAGTAAGGCATTAAAAAATAGTGTTAGCCAGTTTCCTACTCTTAAATTTTGTGCAGGTTTTCTCAACCTTACATTTAAGTGAAAACTACTCTTTCTTATTTCATGCATTATGCAGTTCCTAACTCCATGCATCACCTGCCTCACACTGAGGGACTGTAGTTGAAACGATTGCACCATACCACAAATTTGATTTTGTGCTATTTATTCTGTGGAAAAAATATTCTGAAATAGTTTAATTCCCTGGCATTATCTGTGTATCTCATTATTCATCAATACAGGCTTGCAAAACCTGCCCATATAAAATGAACATCTTGATCCCAAAGTGCCAAAATGCAGGTTTAAAAAGTCTATAAACTTTTGCTTTGGGCTGTACTGAAAACTTGAAACTTTAAGGCATCAAACTCCCAACATTGACCTTACATGTCATGAGACACTAATCCAAAGCTGCATTAACCAATCATTCAGATAAGTAACTAACAATTTTTTTTCGGAAGGTGGCAAAGAGACATCCTTCAAATTTCGTATGTCTGTTCACATGCTGTAGCAAGACAAAGCTGAATGAGAACTGATGCACGATGCTGAGCCTATATATCTTTTTTTCTAATTGCTTGTATCTGCATTTCAGCCAGACCAGTTCAGAGTAAATGTGGGAGCCAATGGGACACTCAGGTTCTTCTCACATATCTGCAGTTTTAAGTTACTCAAATCGGTTTACAGTTGAGATTGTCTATAATAGCTGGTAGGAGAATGAGAAACTTCCGTATTATTACAGACTTCTACAGGATGTACACACATTGTATCAGACAGAATTAAAGCAAAGCTCAGGAATAGATTAAAAGAGGAGCATTCAGGCTGCCATCTCTGGAAAAGGATGTAAAAGGAAGTGAAGAGTGACAATACGATTCATCAAAAGCTCTCTTGCAGTCAGTTCATGGGAAGTCTATATATTGCTGAGAGCAGTTTATAGTCAGTTATGACCTTCAAGTACTTTGGAAGTTCTTCAGGAAAAAAAAAAAAAAAAAAATA